>JAIPRL010010962.1:0-14424 GCA_025469235.1 Pemphigus obesinymphae
ATAATAAATAATATTAGGATTTAAATCATTAGAAAATCATTAAAGACTTTTAGATTCTAACATGTGGTAACACTAATTTGGGGGCTCGATAGTAACTATCGAATTCGATTTTTTTTCGATAAGCATTTGAGTGCGCAATCTGGTTTCATTTAATCTGTGACTAAACGACAAACGTCGTTACGACATACAACCACAGGATATAGTAGTTAGATATACATAGTTGGTGGTTCAAACTAGTTTTTTGCGCCATGCTATATAATTTACACGGTGTATTTTTCGCCGGAGAGGGAATAAAATAAAACTGCGCATGTGTAAACGGCGCATCATGTATGCATTTCTCAAGTGTGCGCAACGGACAGCGCTGCGGTAGTCTCGCGACAGTGGCAATGATGGAATACCACCATAGATCATAATACCACTCACCGGCCGCCGAGGCGTCACTGAGCAGCAAACGACAATACAGCGGTGCGATGGGTGATAATATGTACGTACACTGTACAGTGTTCACTAACAATATTCATAGGCACGACAATTATTACTAAAACAGCGGTAAATAAATAATTTAATGTATAAAAACACGATAATTTATATGATCAATACCGCAACAACATAAAAAAAAAAAAAAATACTTTTTCAGGAGAACGATTGCGGATGAGCATGGAAAAGAAAACGACCAAGACAAATTTATACGAAAAAAGTAAATAAATAAAAAAAATATTCTGGATATATCTTTTGTAAAAAGTAAAGGAGGTACCTATATTATTTTATCTATATAAATATTCAAACCTTGGAATTAACTGGCTCAATAATGAACCAAGTTCAAAACTCTTGAACAAAATATGATTTAGTAAATTTTTATTTTGTCCGTCAAATATTTCAATTTTATACTGTTATTATGGATGATATAATATAATCTTAGGCGGTGCACGTGCGCTTGTGCTCCTTAACACGAGCCGCTACTGTGATTTCTACAGATATCAGCATATTATTGAGAAAATAAATTAAATCCCGGGGGGCCAAGCGCGATGTTTAGTGTTTACACCGTGATGCGGGTACCTATACGTCTTCCCGTACCTACTATAGTACTATATTTACTTTTACCACAGAACCGTCTATATTTTATTTGATAATATGTTGTTTGGCGATGGTTTCCATATACACATATATATTTCCGTATGGGTAGGTATTAGGTACCTATCTATTCTATATTTCTATGGTTTCAAATTTCCATTTTCCAGGTTTATTGTTTAAGAGGAAGCTATACTCGTATTTTCTGTCTCCGTCCATCTAATTGGCAATATAGCAAAATTATACACCGCAAATTTGAAATTATGGCATTTTGGTTAGATTTAGAGCTTAAACACCTATTATCAAATTTAACGAGAAGAATAATTTCGAATGAACCTCATGGGCTTTTTGAAAAATATTGTCAGAAAAAAAGGTTACGGCATTTTTAGTTTTTATATTTTTAAATAGCTTTAAATTTTTCGTCAGACGATATTTTACTAAATGCCCATGAGGTTCACTCGAAAATATTCCTCGCTTTAAATTTTGTAATAGGTGTTTATACTCTAAATTTAACCTAAACTCCAAAATTTCAATTCTGCGTAGTGTGATTTTGTTTTATTATCTGTTAGATAGACAGAGACAAGAAATACGAGTGTAACATCCTCTTAACGGTTGATATAATATGGTATAAACAAATGAATGTGCCTAGCCGTTGTTTGAGGTTTTAATGTTTTATGTTTATATGTTTTAAGAATTAAGTGCAAAAACGAAAAAAGCCAAAGGTGGTGTTTTTCCTCTAGTCCTAATTACTTTAATTACAATTGTTTCTATTTAAAGACTTTCCTTAAACACTATCAGCATTTTAAAATTAATAGTCTCCTGCTTCAATCAGCTAAACATATAATCAAAAATTCTAATTTAAATCAAAGCGATGGTATTCGTAATATTTTTTCTATTTCTAAAATTTTAAATAAAATTCCCAATGATTTCCAGAAATTATAACTATCCTTTTGACTTTTCCAGTTTCAACCGTATCCAATGAGAGTTTCTTTTCTTTGCTTATGCTGGTTAAAACACATTTACTATTGACAATGGGTGATCAACGGCTTAGTGATTTACTCGTAATAGCTGTAGAACAAGATACTGCTTCAAAAATAGACGTATACCAAGCTATCGACATGTTTGGCAAAATGAAGTCTAGGGGATATCCAGTAAATGCTTAAAATAATTTAATTTAAAATATTTATTGTTGTGTTTTTAAATATAATTTAATGTTACTTATTTGTTACTAAATGTTATTTAATGTTTTGTTTTATTTTGTGTATATACATTTAAGCATAATACACCAATGTGTATTTAACCTATTTAGGAAGCGACTTGTGGGAGATAAATTCCCTCAAGTATTGAGATAAAATATAAGCGGGAAAATGTTTGCGAGCGGTTTTTTCCAATTATTTGGGCCGGTCAAAAATTTTGCCCCCCCCCCTTTCAAAAACTGAAATGACGCCACTGAAAAAGTTTCCAGTATTATAATATTATTATTAGCCTATGGCCGGCTTGTCGAAATTGTATTTTTTTTTGGGCGTGTATTTACGTATTTATACACGAACGATACTACGCGTTGTTTGTACTACGTAGTACGCGGTGACGTTCTGTGGTTTTAGCAGTGCCTCCGGGCGGGTTATTATTTTAAAATTGGAATAAATCGCTGATAAACATAATATTATTATTAATAACCGCGTATGCAGGCCGGATTTCGTCCGTTTCGGTACGATACGGTATAAACGAAGTTTATTGATATGGAATTAAATTACGAGTTGTCCGTGTTAAAAGTCGTAAAACAACACATTCGACGCGTATTATGTAATATAGCGATCATCATATTATTGTACAATGTATGTATATCTACTATGGACAATCATAATATTATTTTTCATTATTATTATTCCGTTCTATCACGTGCGGTGCATAGTTTTTTTTTTTTCTATTTTATATTCCTATTAATTTTTATACGCACATGGCAAACTTATAGGTATACAATACACACACATATATATATATATATATATATATATATACACCGTAGCGGTTTAATATAATAACGGTTCTTGGTGTATAATATATTTTATTACGTTATACTCGGCAAAGTTTTTTTTTTTTTTTTTTGTAATTCTCTCGTCGGAGACCGGCTGAAGTTATCAAGATCTTCGTCGTCCGTAGCGGTGCGGTCCAATATTATTCTATTGTCTGGAGAGCGCTCCCGGAATAGGTGCAGTGTTACAGGGACGGTATAAACAGCCGGGTTATAAGATGATGCCAAAGGACGAAAGTTTTTCTTTTAATAATAACAATAATATAAATATCGTATTATTCGAGTATTCGTTTCATTTTTTATTATTATTTTTTTTCTTTCTTTTATTTTATTTTTGGTCGGCACCGACGACCAGAGAACATCATAATAACACACCTACAAAAAAAAAAAACAGTGCCAGATGTGCACATTAAGTAAAATATGTGGTATTACTCGCATATTAATATAGACATATACCGGGTGATTTTTATTTCAGCTATAGCTCAATAATAATACCGCAACAACATAAAAAAAAAAAAATACTTTTTCAGAAGAACGATTGCGGATGAGCGTGGAAAAGAAAACGACCAAGACAAATTTATAGGAAAAAAAGTAAATAAATAAAAAACTATTCTGGATATATCTTTTGTAAAAAGTAAAGGAGGTACCTATATTATTTTATCTATATAAATATTCAAATCTTGGAATTAACTGGCTCAATAATGAACCAAGTTCAAAACTCTTGAACAAAATGTGATGTAGTTAATTTTTTTTCTTTGTCAGTCAAATATTTCAATTTTATACTGTTATTATAAATTTAAAATGTTAACCTATTATTATTTAATAATGTATATCATTAAAATACCAAGTTAAGTCGATGATAATAATAATTATGACTTTTGAGTTAATAATTTATATTAAAAAATGAACAAAATTATGAACTTGAGTCCCTTTATATAGGTATTAATCAACTTGAATGAGTAAAATTTATCTAGAAAACATGAACTATAGTTTATACTTTAAACGGACTGTCCAATAGGTCTGACTGGTCTGATATTGAAATATGTATAGACAGTCCCTAAAATTTCCAAATTTTCGTACTACACCCTTAGTCCCAAAATATTCATTGGTAGAAATCAAAAAGGGGGTAGGTTAATGATTAGATCCTTGAAAATATAGTTAATATATTTTATTATAATTTTTGTAAACTATAACGTATATAGGGTGTCTCACTGGGTTCTGACATTTGCAAAAACTTTTGTTCTTTTTAGTTTTTTTTTTATATACCTAACTATTAAAACTCTGCACTACAATTATTATGCTTAAGATAATTTTTATTTTCCTTCGGATTTTCGTATATACGTATCATAAAATCGGATTAAATAATATTTGTACTTTACAAAAAAAAAAAAAAGTTATAATATATTATAAAACGATGTGAAGTATTAATATTATACAGACATAGGATAACTATGTGAATCATTGGCGTACGCAGAGGGGGGCTAAGAGGCTAAAGCCTCCCCATTGCCAGTATAATTCTATTTTTTTTTAAATTTCATATTATCAATGTTATATATTATAAATATATAGTGACGTATTTTAAACTTTTTTTCTGGGGGGGGGGGTTAAATATATTGAACACCAATCATTAATATAATGATATTTATACATGAATAATTTATATATTTTATTATCTTTAGAGGAAAAATCGCTTAGTTTACTGATAAAGGACTGTTAGTAACGTGAATATTAATAAATTGCAGCGTCCGTGCACTATTTTGGTAAAAATAAATAATATTTATTAAAAATATTTAATTTGACTTTTTAATTTTTCAAAAGGTTTAGCTTTAAATAAATTTAATTTTGATAATTTTAGAATATTTTGCATTACATGAAAAAATTTTTATCATTAAGCATCAATAAAACGAGTGACAAAATAATTGAATTAATTTAATTTTAAATTCTATTTTTTTATATTCATACATTTTTCATAATTTTGTAATCATGATATAAAAAGAACTGTACAGTAAACGGTGGTTTTATTTTTGAATTATTTTAAGATATTTATTTGAAAATTAAAAATATTTTAAGTTTAATATTTAGGCATAAGTATACATGACAAATAAGTTAACAGTCTTTGACAGAATTACTACATGAAAACAAACTACAGGATAGGTCATGAGGTTGTAAAATATAATATTTATACATTGATTTGGTATACTTTTAAGTTTTAATTGATATATTTTCTTTAAATTTTAAAACTGATTATTCCTTAGTTTGGTAATAAATGAGAAAAGTACCTAAGAACCACAGCCTTGTAATAATAATAATAATACAGTTCATTGAATTTTGATTACTACAAAACTCCGTTTTAAAAATGTCATTCATAAAATAACTTCTAAATCGTAAATACATTAAGTGGAGGCTGAAATATACGTTTAAATATTAAAACATTATTATGTTTTAAACTTTAAAACATAATAATGTTATAAATGTATTAAAAAATACAGAAAAAACTTGTATTCTGTGATAATTTTAAAATGTTTAAAACCAACATTTTCCGATTTATAAGGAAATAATCATTATTTTAACCCATATTTTTTATTATTTTTAAATGGTTTTTTCTGATGCGTTTTTAAAAAAATCAACAAATTACCTCTTCAAACTACCATGCCAATTTTATGCCAAAAATCGAGTATGCATTAAAAAATTAGATCATGACGTCAAGTCTTCTGTTCGATAAATTGCCCAAAGAAAAATATAAAACCAATTAATATCATAATAAAACGAGAAAATATTTTGCATCGCTCAGAATCTAAAATATATAGTTATTATATTCATTTCAGGGCATTTTTATTAGTTTTTCAAGTCATCAAACTCTATTTCCAATAATTATTATTTAAAAAAAAGTTCTATCTACAAAAATGAAATTTTGATATTTAAGTTTTCAAAATTAATATTTGTTGGTTATTTTTCAGTACCTCTGGACCCTCTATTCGTAAATATGCCACTATAAATATATAATTATGATATAATATAATATGTGTATATATATATATATATATATATATATATTTTAACACTATTCTATTATAACACTGAAAAAGCACCTTTTTTTGTTCTTTCATGACTAATTTTGTGTCTACCGATTACTTATTTATTTTCAACCCCCCCCCCGCCATTGAAAAATCCTGCGTACGCCACTGATGTGAATTTGAATAACATACTTTTAAATTTCGTACTACACACTTCAATTTCCGTACTACACAAATAAGCGTGTCATATACTAGACACAATTTTAGGAGCTGGGTATAGACGTATAGTTATGTAAATAAAGTTAAATTCAATACTTTTATATGATATTACATTCTTTTTATGTTCTGAATTAAGTGTGAATATCAATAATCAAAAATGAAGTTATTAAAATATATGATTTAGATCAATATACAGTATTAGTTTTGGAAGAGGATAGAGTATCTTTAATTTTTTAAATATTTCATTGTATCACTTCTACATTTTCTAAACAAAACATTAGAACAGAAAAGGTAATGATTATTTTACTGAAATTGATGAGCAGTGCCTATGTACTCAAATATTTTCCAATACAAAACA
Source organism: Pemphigus obesinymphae (assembly GCA_025469235.1). NCBI lineage: Eukaryota > Metazoa > Arthropoda > Insecta > Hemiptera > Aphididae > Pemphigus > Pemphigus obesinymphae. Next base: position 6,692 of record JAIPRL010010962.1, read on the forward strand.
GTATTAAATAATACTAAAATTTTAATATTCGAGACTAGCTTTTGTAGTCAAAATTTTTTTTGCTCCACTGAAAAATTTAAAATGTGTTAGTGAATTATATGAAAGTATAAATACTGTAAGATTGCCAGCATTTTTATGAAATAAACGAATTTTTATCTATTACGCAGAGTGATTTTTTTTTATCATGGGTCAGGCTATATCTCAGGAAAAATAAATAATTTATTCAAAAAGTTATTTTTATGCTCTATTCTATACTATTTCATATATTTTATATCACCCTCCCTTATTTGTAAAAACTATATCAACTTTCGATTTTCAAATAGCAACCTATATTTTAAACTAAAAATACATTTTTATAAGAAATTTTACACCTTTTTTTATTTTTAAATCCGATGAATATTGCCCGAGTAATAAGCATTTTCATTTTTAACGGGTAGTGGAACGAAACGAGGTATGTAGGTTCTATAGTACCTATATCACTATCAACAACTATTACGTGCTATTTGAGTACTTCTACAATCCACCGAGTCTCAAATTTGAATGCCTATTGGCTATTACTTGCAGGGTAATATTTAATAAAATTAATAATCAAAATGTGAAAATTCTTTTAAGATTACATTCTTTAAGAATTAATAATTTAAATCATAGGTTGCCATTTAAAATACGAGTACATTTGTATTTGTATATAATATTTATAGAATTTGAGGGAACAGTTTACCTCTAGCGCATAGAGTAATAATATAATTATGATCATATGGTCTCTGTAAAAGTTTTGACTGCTTCCACCACTGTCCTCCAGTTGTTTCAGTCCTAGATTCTTTCCTCCCAATTCGTTATTTCCAGTATCTCTAGATTTTGCCGTGTTCCATCCATATACTATTTTTCAAGTCTTTCCCTGGAGCTCCTTCTTTCCATAGCTGCCATTAAATGACTACCCTATACTTTTGTTTGTTTCCTCTCTTCGCATGGCGTGTCCAAACTACTAAAGTTTTTAACCCTTCAAAAATCTTGTTATTAATGGCATTTTTGTCATTTTTTTTGTTTCCACGACGTTTTTTCTTCCACGCCAGTAGTTGAATCCTCTATCGAATACTATACTGTTTTTAACATATTTTTTTCCAAAAGTTGTTAGTTTTTGTTCCATTCTTGCTTATCAAAGGTTACACTTCGCATCTACAAGTTTTTGTCTGTCTTACTATAACCATGTATAAACGTATTTTGATTTCTCCGGAAATAATTTCGAAGTGCTTTTAATTTATGCGAAGTATACCCTTTCTGCTTTATGTACGCTATTAACTATTTCAATGCTTAAGTCGTCGTTATATAATATAAAGAGAAAAAACAATATATTATTCTATCCCGAACAGCAAATTAAAATATCTACCTTTACTACCTTTTTCTACCTAAGGCCTTAAAATAGTTCATTAAATGATACACGGCCTTTCTATATAATATATTATGTTTTGTCGCGTGCGCGTGTACAGACATGATGCAATTCGAGAGACGATTGCTATAATAATTTCAAATCACCGTCAGACAAACAATTTTACTTCAGAAAATATTTTTCAACCATTTAAGTATATTTTGACCAAAAAAAAAAAAAAACGCAAATTCAAAACACAAAAAATGATTTTTGCAAAAAAATCAAAAAAACAAAAAAAAAATTGTTTGATTTCCGAAAGTTGACCGAAAAGACGTACCGAATGGCTGTAACGTGAAATGGCCATATCGGTGCATATATACGAGAGAAATTCTCGCGCATGGTATTATTCGGGCAAGCCGACCCCTATCGTAAATATATCGTCATTATTGGTTTCCGTTAATGGCTCGATAATTTACACCGGTAAACTGGGGTAAACGCGTATAGGTCCCGAATAAATAAATATATATATATATATATGTATATGTACGTGTGTATGTAATAGTCGTCTGAAGTGAATGTGTGTGCGTGTGTGTGACCATGTGACCGCTGAATGTGTTAACATTATCACCGTGTACAACGTCGTCGTATATATAGCGTACAATACGGGCCAAAATATTATAATAAATGCCGTTCTCATCGTTTCGTTTTTGGCAGTGTAACCGTATATTATTTCGTTTTTTTTTTCCCCGTTCATTCGTTATGAAAATGTTTTTTTTCAGGTCAACTGTATACATAATTACTAGGTTTTTTTTTTTTTTTTTTTTGTAAATTCAAAATTCAATAGTATCTATTATTACAAATTTACACCGATATATAATATATATATATTAATATAAGTATATATCTATAAAATATTCAACTAGAACTTTAAAACGCAGGAGAGTTAAAAAAATAATTTGCTTTCCCATCATAATTCAATTATACCTATGAACTGCATATTATATTATATATGGTTCATGTCCCGAGATTATGCAATTAAGTTAGTAAATATAATATATATATATATATAGTGTACCTACGCTGCGTACCATATATTATATATATATCGCCTTGAAAAGTAGGTTGGTAACTCGTTAGCCTTTGACGCGCCTAACGTTTCATTTAAATATATATTATTTGAATATTTAATCAATGGTAGAAGGTAATACGGATATTATATAATATATACAAGTGTGGTGCGATGAAAATCGTAAATATATAATTCTAAATAATAATTTCGCGTTGGCCATCGTGTTCACGTTATTTTGAAAACGTTACAATATTTACATGAGACTATATTGGACGTATGGTCTGAGCAATAGCACAATAATAATGATAATTACTATTATTCCCCACGAGTATAGGATTTCATCATCCCAGAGATGTATTCAGCGGCTCTCTCCTCAAAATCATTTTCAATCGAAACAAGCAAGCAATGTATTCGTTTTACAATTATTATATTATAGTCCCATACATATGTACGAGTATATGTGCAGTATACATAGTTTTGAGTAGGAAGAATAGAGAAGATAATTTTGAGTAAAAGATTTTCTGTTAGAAAGTGTTTATTTTAGGTCATATTTCAATTTTCCAATTTTTTCCAATAATTATTATTATCGGTTAAAATTTTTTTTATTAAATAAAATACTATATCACAGTCGTGATCGAACATATTTTTCGTCTTAAAATCATTCTCCTGTCACGATGTACCTAGTTTAGTTTTGTGAGTTGTTGTGTTGTTTGTGTGTTGAGTGTTTGGCACGTGCTGTTTCATTGTCCTGCATCCTTCAGTTTAGTTTAATTATCTTATAATTACTTATAATAAACTGAATATTGTTCATTAAAAATGCTATAGTCTTAGGCAGAATTCTTATAGCATTCTCAATTCCTTCTCTCTTTTAGTTTTCTTTTTGTTGTTATTTATAAGCTCCTCCATACAGTTTTGAAAACATTTTCGTATATATTATATAATATATATATCTTGTAAAAAATTTTGTCCGAAATACAAAATGCATTTTATTCTCTTACGTACGCCAATTGTACAGTGAAAACCAGTTTTACGCGATTAATATTGTCGCGCCACACGCGTCACTTGTCCTCATCGCTGCCGGCGTATATACATACAACGTATTTATAGTAGGCACTCCAACGGACGTTCAACCCGTTGACCGTCCATATAATATAAGCGGCGACAGAATTATTTTCCAAAGAATATTATATGTCTTCTACAGATATTATGTCGAAAAACGTTTGATTTAATAATAGCGTATATTTTTTTTACTAGGTACTCAACCATAAAAATCGATTGATTTTATAAAATGCTAACGACGAAGGTTTTTTTCGACTATATTGTACACGGATATTTTGGTGACGTGTAATTTCACTTATACGATCGTTTATAACTCAATCGCCAAAAAAAAAAAAAAACTGTATAAATACTTTTATCGTAAATCGTACTATTAATACAATATTTTTAAAAACTTAAGCAATAATTCCCAATTGAACATCAACATAAAATTTCAGTAATATTCCTATTAATGTTTTCGTCTCACTCTTTCCACGTTTTTATGCAACTATAATTTATTTTAAACTAAAAATGAAGGGAAAACAATGATAAAAGATACAATATATATATATATATATATATATATATAAGTATACAGTATGTATAATCTATAGATAATCCGCTCATTTTATAATATTATACACTACCTATTATAAAATAAATTGTATAAACTAACGTCCAATTATTTAATAATGTTTAATCATAGTTAAATGTATACAATTTTTCTTTTTTTCTTTTTATGAACGAACATAAATAACTTTTAAATAATGTATTGTTTTTATATATATATATAGAGGTATATCACTACTGATAAAATTTTATTGATATTATCAGTAATAATTAATAACAGTATTTATACAAAATTCAATTATATTTGGAAATTTTATTTTCATTAAGTCAAAATTAATTTATAGGAAAGACAATTCAATAAAATTAATACTATAGGTATCAATAAACCAATAATAGCTGATACATATAATAGTATAGAAGATGTATATATATACTTATTGGACTGTTATTCCAAAAGGGAACTAATTGTTAAAAAACATGTTTTTATCATGTTTACTAATATTTTATTATTTTTAAATTCTGAGTAAACCAAGGAATCTGTTTGTTTTTACTTGAGTTATTTTTTGTGTCTGTATACATTTTTTGGGTTGAAAGAGTCCAACAGGAGTTTTGGAGTAAAGAACTACTTCTTGGTGAAAAATTGCTTCTAGTTTTTACTTTAAAGAGATTATTTTTCGATTCTTCCAGTTATTCTCTTGAGCATGAAGTGAATCTACCTTATATAACTGAAATAGCTTATAACTGTAAGGTAAAAAATAAATAAAATATTCATGTTTGCCAATCTTTTTATCTATTTATTTTAGGTTCTGAATGATGCAAGGAATGTATTGGTTTTACGATAATGTGTTTTTTATACTTTTTTCTTTTATGTCTATAATCAAAAAAACTATAAGAAGAAATTCTTTGATCATTACTAGTAGCACTATTTTCTGGTGGAAAATTACATGTAGTTGGTACTTTAGAAAAGTCATTTTTCGACTTTTTAATTTTTTCGATAAATATCTAAGAAAAAAGTATCGAAAAATTAGCATAAAAATCGGTAAACAAAATTGTGGTAAGAGTTCTTCATAACTCCAAAAATATTGATGCTGGAGGATTGAAATTTTCAGCACAAACGTATATATCATAAATTTAAAATATTAATACAATATAATTTTCGAAAATTTTCACTTATTTTTAGGCTATTTATATAGCAATATGCACATTTGATACATTGATTCATAATAATTTTTAATTTTAGATATATAATATAAGACCTGCAAATTTAGGTAATACACGTATTTTTAGTATGCCATTCTAGCTACATACAAAACATATTACAATATTTTTTAAAAGCCATTTAAATTTATTTTCGAAAATATATATTATTTTAATATGAAATGTGTTAGAATTTCGGGGAAATAATAGATCTATAAATTTTAAATGTTCACTAAAAATGTATGAAGTACATTATAAAAGCAAAATAATGTTTGAAAATTTTTACCCATTTTTGGGCAACTAATAGCGATTTTCAATTTTGTGTCATTTAATTTATATAGATATAATTTTTCTACTTTAAAGGAAAATTCGTTTGTTTTTTTTATATGTATTTTTTGATCAAAAAATAGTGGTGCAGTCAGAATTTGGCGATTGGACTTGTTTTTAAAGCTATATTAAATTAAAATTTAACGAATTTATCATATTCGTTTACAAGTTTATTTTTTTATATTTTACAATAGTGATACATGTCTAGTGGGAGATGACGGTGTTGCGTCATGCGCAGGATCCACGGTTTGAATCCCTTTATATCCAAATAATTTTTATTTATTTTTTTTCATTATATTATATAATATTATCATATTTATATTATTTGTATAATCGACAGTAATTGTCAAGTATATCCACCGAAGCTTCTCTCAAAATCGTTTTTTAGAAAGAAATGATTTACATTCAAAAATCATTGCTTTCAAATTCAATATATCCACCACCAGTATCCTCCCAACAAGCGAAGTGCTTCAACCCCCTACTGACCGGATTTTTAATAATATTATTATACTGAACATCGTTCAGAATTGTCATTTAAATGTAATGATTTATCTTTGCTTATAAATTTAAACTAAAAATATTACACTATTCTGCCCGAGACCGAAATGATGATGGACCAACTTATAGGGGAAATAATAAAATAACAAATAAATTTGTCATTGTTAGGTACTAGGTATCTATTTTTTTTCCTAATTATTACGCCGAAGCACCCCACACGAAACCGTTTTATTGAATTCAATGATTTATCATTACTTTCAAATTTAATATATTATCCACTATCAGTATATACTACCCAACGAGCGAAGTGTACATTTATTTTTCATAATTTTATCAGCTATTTTATTTATAACCACTTTTATTTATTTAAATATTGCAGTAGGTATGAGTTGTAACCGTCACTGAACTGTACTGACTTGTGACTACATCGATTTTTCTACAATTAAATACAACATCATATATACCTACTTCTTTAGCATGTTTACGACACTTAAAGTTTTCCTAGTAGTAATTACTTCAGTACAAATTTAATAGTATATTTGTTTAGAGACGTTATCGTAAACATATTTTATTATACCTGTTAAGTACATGTACCTACTTGTATTAATAAAGTTAGTATGGGCGTCGCTGTTTTTTCCAAGATACAATTTTATTTTCCCCTAAAAACATTTTAAGAACCCCTGGATATTAAAATAATTAAAATAATATTAAGTGAGTCGGAGCCGACTATATATTAAGGAACACAACATACTATAGGCAATTTAAAATACATATAACTTATCAACGGGTAGGTATAGGTACATAAAGTGATAACATCATGGTTAAATAATAATACACGTCGATTGTTGATATATTTATATAATAGGTATAATAGATATTCGAATATTCCTATATTATAGGTGCCTAAATCTGAGAATTGTGAAACATTGTAAAATATCAAAATTTATATTTTAATAGATGACATAATAATATATTATACATATAGTAGTGTAGCGCGCAGGGGATAAATGGATTTAATTTGCCACACCCAAAAATTTACTCCATTGAAGGTCTGTCGTGGAAAATCAGTTGTCAAATATTTAGTGACTAGATTGATTTTAAAATCAATCGTAGCTATTATAGTAATTCCCCTGACATATATTTATCTATTTCGATTACAATCATTGTTACGTGGTTTGTGATTACAATTTACACTGATTAGAGCCGGACGTCCGTTATCAAAATGTCTGAAAATATAGAAAATAGTATGCGTAGCCAGTTACTGGGTAAAAATATGATGTGTATAAAAATGTTAAATTGGATTTTGTGTACATGTCAACTCATGAGAGATAGAGGTGCTATAAAAAATTCGTTTCCAAAAATATACACTAATAGCAAAAATGAATTATTACAAACAGAAGACGATAATTTAAAGTACAGTGCGATAATAATAATTGTCAATTTATAATTATTGAGAGGAGGCTACACCTGAATTTGTTGTCTTCGTTAGCTGACACACATAGAATATAGCAAAATCGGGTTTTGTATTTCTAATATTATGGATTATTGCAGGGAGTCAAAACGGGTTTGAACCCGGGGTGAAAACCCGTGTAACCCGCAAAATATTAAAACCGTATTAAAGCCGAAACCCGTAACCCGGAAAAAGTGAAACACGTTTTTTAAACCCGTACCCGG
>JAIPRL010010963.1:0-14423 GCA_025469235.1 Pemphigus obesinymphae
TATCCTTATCACAATCCATATCCACCTCTCATTATGAAAGCATCGCTAAAATCTCCAAACGCCCAGTAAATTCCAGAAAAATTCGAAACCCCCCTCTAAAATTCTAAAATCTAGGTAAAAACCCTAAACAATTCTCATAAATCCTTCTACATCCGACCCTCTGTCTAGAAGCAATCGCTTGGCACAGAGTAAATTATTCTTAGCATAGCATAGCTAATGGATTGTATAACATTAAATATTGCTAAATGTAAAATAATGACTTTTTCAAAAAAGAAATCTCCATCGTTATTTAATACAGTCGACTCTCGGTAACTCGAAGTTCAAGGGGGAAAAAAAATTCGACTTACTAAAAATTTCGAGTTATCAAAAACTTTTAAAATGTATGTTTTTATTTTAAAATAATTTTGACATTAAAGAAATAAAAAAAAAATGTTTTCTTACATATTCCTACTTACATGTTATTATTTTTAAAGAATTTTCCAATTTGTTAACCAACCACTGCTGGCTTTAAAATGTTCATGCCTTATTGACTTATGCCCAAACTCTTCAGCTTTTTCTCGTAGAATGGGTCCGTTTATTGAAATTTTTCTGTCAAGACATCGTTGAAACCATTTTAATAAATAGGATTCTATAGGTACCAGAGTATTCTCCTAGTTTCGTTTTTTTTCGAGTTGCCGAGTTTTCATTATTTTTTTAAAATTACATCTTTATTTTTAATTATTGTAGATAATGTACCTACTCGCTGGAATTTAAAAATCTTTGGCTATTTCTTGTTTTTTTTTTTCGCCTTTTTCAATTATTTTAAGCAAGTTCACTTTTTCTGCAAGTGATGATGTTGTTAATTTTCTTTTTTGAGCCATAATAACCACTGTACTAACGCTGTCACACTCACACGAAGGGGAATTTTAATTATTCGAGATATTAAGAATTTCGAGTTATCGAGGTTCGAGTTACCGAGAGTCGACTGTACTTATTATTTAAATGGTATTATAGTATACTCAATAGAGTTAACTACAATAAAGATTCAGGTATTCATTTTAACTCAACTTTATCACTTTATCTGAACACTATATAACTACATTCTGAACAAAGCTTCTTGTATGCTAGGTTTCATTAATCGTAATTTTAAAGATTTTAATAATCCGTCTGCTCTCAAAACTTCATACTGTTCGTTCTATACTTGATTATAACTCCATAGTATATGGTCACGGATGGTCCATCACTATAGTCCTGGAATCTTTACAAAATCGCTTCTTAAGATTAATTTCTACAAGATGTAATGTTCCTCGTCCGTCTCATTCATCATACCAACCGTTACTAGACTGCTTCCTGAAACACTAGAACCTTTAAAACTCAGAAGAAGAAAAACTGACATTGCATGTTTTCCTTTTTAAACTGTTGAATGGTTTTATTGATTGTCCTGAATTAACTTATAAATTAAACTTTTTTGTGCCTAATATTATAGAACCAGACAATTTAATACTTTCTATGTGCCGTTCCAACATGTTAATTATTCTTTACACTCACCTATAAATAGATCTATGCAATATCGGTTAATGATTGTAATGTTGATTTGTCTTATCATGTGCGTCTGTTTCTTCATTTAATGTTTATTTAAATAATTTTGTTAAAGATATTTAAACTATTGTTATTATATTTTTTTGTTATTATCGATCAACTTGTTTGACGACTGTAAATATATTTATTGTTGGGCGCTTGCCCGTTTAAATTACAATAAATAAATAAATAAATATAACATTATACGAGTTTATTCTATTTCAGACACCGTATAATAAGAAAACGGTGAAAAAAAGTGGATAAAACTACGAATAAAAAAAAATGGCGGCGAGTATAATATATAATGGGTAAAAGCGCTTCACTCGTTATGTGTTATAGAGTGCACATAGTGTGTTCACGCTAAGATAGGTACCATTAAATATTTCGGCTCGACGACCTTGGATTGAAATGGAGCTTACAGATGGTGAAAGAGAGTACCTACCTATATATACTTACTTTTTTTTTTAAATGACAACATAAATTTTTTCCTATGCAAATTCGGATAGATTTTTTTTTAAAACCATTTTTATACAAGAAGATTTTTTCTAATTACAAAATTGACAAAATCCCAATAGGTACGTTTAAATTTGAATTTACCAATAATCCGTTATACGGATGAAATCGTAACCATCATGAAAAAAGTAAACCCTAAACTCGAGATATCTATTTAACATTATTAAATATGGACATAAATATATAAATAAACGGTATTTTTATACATTTTTAATAAAAATTATAATATAATATAAATAACTAATAAGTGTTATCCAATAAATTGTTCAAGTTTCAATTTCATTCAAAACGGATTATTCGTAAATTAAAATTTAGACGTACTCTATTTTTGTTAATTTTGTAATAAGAAAAAAACTTCTTATATGAAAATTATTTAAAAAAAAAATAATATATCCGAATCTGTAGGAAAAAATTTGCATTGTCATTTAAAGAAAAAGTATGTTGAATTGTGCATATGAGTGCCGAAGGGTTAAAATTTTGAAATGTTCTCAAAATGTGTATTATAATGGTAGTTCCTTTCATCTCCTGAAAATCCCATTTCAATCCAAGATCATCGAGCTGAAATATTTAGTGGTACCTCTTTCAATTTCATTTGAAACGGATTTTTCGTAAATACAAATTTAGACATACTCCAATTTTGTCAATTTTGTAATTAGAAAAAAACATCTTATACGAAGTTGGTATGGTTTTTAAAAAAAAAAGCTCTACTTGAATCCGTAGGAAAAAAATGGTGTTACCATTTAAAAAAAAGTAAGTTATTGCACATGCGTGTACCGTAAGGGTTAAAATGTTGAAATTTTCTTAAAATGTGTATTTCGGTACTCTCCTTCACATCCCGAAAACCCCATTTCAATCCAATGTCATCGAGCTGAAATATTTAGTAGTACCTCTTAGCGCAAACTCACCGTATATACCTATTGCGTGTTCGATATATTGAATTTGAAAGCTGTAATAAATAATTTCTTTTAATTAAACGATTTTGAGCTTCGGTGTATGTTACACGAATACACGATAGTGGTAGTGACATAAAAAACCATAAAAGAACCAATTATCTTATTATTATTTATGATATTTATTTATTTTTACAATAATATTTATTTTATTTTATATACATAGAATCTAATTAATCATGATTAATTGATGCATCAAACATAGTATCGTATAAAAGTTGTTGTAAAAAAAGTAGTATACAAAATTATATTTCAATAATTGAGTTTTATTAACAATTATAATTATAATAAAAAGTAAGATAAAAAAATTAAAAAATGCATTAAATTTTTAATTGAAAATTATTATTATCCCGGAGATCCTGGCCTATTTTAATTTTCTTTATTTTTCTTGGCCTAAATATACTTTTAAAGTTTAGCACTTCGGTCTTAAAACTTAATTTTCATACGGTTCACTTATTTTTCTTCTTCTTGCAATGCAACGCAATAAACATCCATATTAACGGATAAAATGACGAGTTTAGCATTGCAAAGAAATAGTTGTGCCTGTCTTTCCACAGAAATATTAGTTCGCGGGAAGTCTACAGACCTTAAATTACCTATTTCGTTGTTTTCCAACGATTCTTTCGTGGAAAATGTAACACTGATATAATGACTTCTTTGAAGTGATCTTATTCTGATTTTTAGATAAAAATCATTATTATAGTTTTGTTATTTAAGAAACCAGTAAATACCGGTATTAACCGATATTTATAAAATCGGTAAATACCGGTTCCGGAACGCAATTAAAAATTTTAAAACCGGAATCGGAGCCGAAACAAAAAAATCGTATTTTCCAAGAACCTAAACCGGAACCAGAACCGATATTATGTTAAGGTTCCAGTCCCTGAAAAAAAGAAAACTATAATATAGTTATCTTATTTATTATAATTTTTTTTTTTATACTGAACCATATTATGGACAATTTATATGTTATTTTATTATTTCCCCTATATTTATATAGTATTTCCGTTATAAAATGTAGATTTCTTTTATGTTTTAGAAAACTACTCGAAAAATACGAAACTCTTATTCGACTCTTTCTACGCGAAAAAAACCTACACAGGCAATCAATATTCTTCGATTCGCGCAGAATTCAACAGTATATAATGACACAAATCAATCGCATAACCCAGTCTATCTATATTGATATATTAACAATATCAGAAACTTTATAATGTCAAAACTGAATTAAAAACAAAAAAAAATCATTATTCATTAGGTATCGTTAGGTATACATTAGGTATTGACACTGCGAACTTTGCAGACTGGTTTATCGGGTAGGTATAGTATTATTGGACGAAATGAGGAAAGACGAGAAATATGCCACTCTAAATGTGTGATTACCCACAGTTTTATAATTTGTAACATGAATATATATATATATATATATATATGTATATTATAAATTAATTTTTTTCTATGCTTGAAGTATTAATTCATTTCGCCTTTTCTGTGCACTGTTCCATATTGATTTTCTCTCCGATACCCTTTCTAAGACTTCTTCATTGGTAATTCTATCAGTCCAATTTATCTTTTCCATCCTCTGTAGCATACCACATTTCGAATGATTCTATTCTTCTCATTTCATCTCTTACAATAGTCCATGTTTCATATGACATTCATATATAATACCACAATACTCCAGATGTACGTTTTTAATAGATTTTTTCTGATGTTGAGGTCAATGTTTTTTTGTAGTAAAAAAACTTATTTTTATTATTCATAATAAATTATTCAATTAATAATTTCCATTTTATATTTCCCATTTGAGCTTATAGTGCTACCCAAATACATAAAATCTTCTACTTGTTCTATAGTTTCATCATCCTTTAATTTTATTCTTGTTCTTATGTTATTGTCTCTACTCCATACTAGAACTTTCGTCTTCTTTGTGATCATGTTCATATGTAAATCATTTTCCATCACCTTTTCAATGTTCCTACTACGTCTACTGATTAAAAATTTCATGAAATAAAAAATTTTGAAATGTTTCAAATTTATTTCTTTTTTTTAAATATTATACAAAAAAAAATAAAAAATTCATTGATATATTTCTGTTTTGAATATATTTCTCTCGTTGAATTGTACAATTTAACATTTTATAATTTTGTATTTTGAAATTTATCGTTAAATTATAAATCCTTTAATTAAAAATAATGAAAATATTTCTTAGGAAATAATATTTTTATAATACACATAGGCAATACAATTTATATTTTGATATTTTGACGGGTAGAATTTTTCACTGTATTCCAATTTCAATAATTGAAAACATTTTTTTAATACCGTTTTATTATTTTTAGATTTTTTTGTATTCCGAAACACTACGTATTTTGACAATATGTTTTCCCATTATGAATTTTAACATTAAAAATCAATAATAACGCAGTATACCTACTTTATTGAATGTATTTTTCGGAGATGAAGAATAAAAATCACTTTATTGATAGTGATTACAAATGTGCAATAATGATGATTGCACAATGTTATCAATTACTAATAACTGATTAAATGGTTATTTCCTAGGATCGTAGGCAGTTGACCGAAAGAAAATAAGCTCATCGGCTGAAAAATGTTCGTATTGAATCTGTTGCCAACTTAGTAATATTTAAAAACGATATGAAAATAGTTTTTATTTGTTTAATAGGTTACACTATATCACAGCATAATATATAAGAAATCATACATTGTATCCTTATTCTATGCATTTGAATTCGTACTTTATTTTATTGTCAATGCATGTACTGATTTATTATATAATATCTCTGATAACGGTATACATATAGTTACTAATCACAGAATATTCTGTGTGCTAATGTTGAATCTATGGTTTACGAATTACGGTGTCATTTGATATAATTTATTAGCACATTACAGTGTCCCGTGGAGATAAACTATATTAAAGGTGAGTATTGTTTCATTACGGTTAGGTTTGAGCCATACACTCCCAATGTAAGACATTATTTTTGAACTTTTAAAATTAAAAATATATCCCTAGAACTTCCACGTAATATATTATTGTTTATTATAAAAATAATAATAAAAATACCAGTAATTGCACGTGAGCAATACGAAAAATTAATAAAAAAAAAAAAACCTGATGTCCCATAATATAACTCATTAAAATACCATGTAAATAATACGAATAGGATTTTTGTTAGCAATGGTTGGCAGCACTTCTTCGAACTTGAATTTTGATCACTCTTCGATTCCTCATCATCACGAGACGTTTGCGGCAGCCGAGTCGAGGCATCCTACTTACGCGCGCGCGCCGGAATAACACTGAGTTATTATATATATCGTGATAATAACAAGTTATTCTTATTCCTTATTCTATGTGTATTTTATACAACAATTACAACATAATATTCATATTTATACTTTTGTTTTAATAATTCACATATTTTTGTGATGTAAGTACTATTGCCCTAAATCAATTATATATGTACTTCTTTTCATTATCCTAAGATTTAGTATTTTTCGGAATTCTAATAAAGTCTATAAATTATTAGGATTTTAGTCATCAAAATGATGGTTGATTACACTTTTTATTTTCTATATCTATTTTATGTTTTGAAGAGAAGTGTTATATTATTTTTTTCACATTTTCACCCCCCCCCTTCCCACAAAAAAAAATAAAAATATATATTTTCTCGGGATGTTCCTAATACTATACATACATAATATATGCTATTCATTACTCAGTGTTTTTAATAAAAAAATCTATATAAATATTTAAAATTTTAGGATGATTTTAAGTACATTAATTTAGGGCAATTGTACCTATACATGACAAATAAATATATGAATTATTAAAATAAAAGTATCAGTTTGAATATAGTGTTGATAATAACTGTTGTTATGATACATCAATCAATCAATGATATATAATAACTCACTGTTATTCCGCCGCCCCCGCGCCACGGCTTGGCTGCCGTGAACGTCTCCAAGAAATTCGCAAGCGTAAACCGGTTTGCTTTACCGATCCCGATTAATGATTCCGATGAATGATTTTGGTTCAGTGTATAGATACACCGGTTTAGTTAGAAATTCGTTGCAATAATCGGTTTACCCCATCTATAATTCTTATTATCAGTTATTAGTTATTACACAACATTCATTCTGCTTATCATATTATTGACAGTTCAATTTAAAAATTTTTACGTTTTAAATTTTTTTTTTAAATAAAAATAAAAATGGATAATAACATTAAAATTGACATGTTAAAAGATTCTATTCTTACTAAAAATCGTTTTGTCACTGATATCAATCATTTAATCATACAATATAATCGATTTATATTCGAAAAAGTTAGTAGATATACATTATAGTAAATTAAATGTTGTTACAGAAAATAAATTTGTTTTAATGTAAAAATTGATAACATGAAGTGATAACAAATAATTAAGGGAAAATCAGGTTTGAGGTGGGGACAGATCGGGATTGGTATTTTTCGACCACCTCGCTACAGCGGTCGAAAAAAAGTAAACCGGTGTGTCTCAATTTTTAACCGGTTTAGTTCAGCGAATTTCTTGCTCGTCTCATCATCTGTCGGTCAATTACTGCCATCCACCGTATTTCCTAAACTCGGTCATTTGACAGTGTAGCCAAATTAGTGAAGAATACATATATTGCGATTTTCCGAAATTATATTTCAGTCCTTAAACGCCAACTACGGCAGAACATAATATATTCGGCCCGACCATTCGATCACGATAGTATGATTGATAAGGTTTCAATCAAGCGCGATGGCTTTCACCCCCGGATGATTTTTGACCACATCGCCCGCCCACAATAAATATTATATACAGTAAAACCTCATTTATCCGGAATAATGGTGGGGAAGGGTTACACGGATGAACGAAAACCACGGTTAATCGAGACTTAAAGAATTAAAATTGAAAATTAAAAAAAATTACAATAATACTGTACAATGTCATGTCTTAAATGCTGTACGCAATGTACACAATTTTGAATTTTATATGTGTACATATATCTGTATGTGTGTATATTTTCACGTTATAAAGTTATCAGGGCTTGAACTATGAAATAATCGGTCTTTTCTATTTTTTGGGCGGTTTAAAACGATTTTCCTTACTTAACTTCTAATTTTTTTTTTAAAATTAAGGACGTCGTGGAAGTCAAAATTTTCCCGTTCGAAAAATCATCACATGGACATCCACCACTTCTCCCATTGCTTGACTCGTCTGTATATTCTTTCTTCAGCCTCAAATCGTTCTTTTATTGTTCTCAACCCACGTACAATATACTGCAGTACAGCAGGCTTACAAGCCAGCTATGTCTTTATTTTTGTTATACATAAATTTTCGGAAGAATGAACACGGTCAATCGATGTTGTACCGTAATAATATTAGGCCTAATATTATTTTTTGTCTGCAAAAACAATAATAAACGCGCGTAAGCATATGATATTATATGTACGGAGCATGACAGGTCTTACATTTTACTTTGTACGTGGCGGATTGACGACACGTGTCCTTTTTCCGCATCGAAATTCGAAAACGAGTGCGTATATTACTTTCGGTCAATCGAGTTCTACCACCGCGCGGTGTCATATATTACATAGACCGTCTCACGCCCCATTAAACGGCGTATTACCTATACACCTAACCTATCCATAGTGACGTTCGCGCTTTCCGGCAATTTGACCTATCGCCGCAGTTAATCGACTGTGCGAGCACGGCGAAGAGAAATTCGCACACAATTTTACCGATAACACGTTACACGGAATATTGTGAAAACAAAAAAAAAACGATAATAATAATCGTTTATCGACATGTACATATTGCACTACGTCAAACGTGTCGTGTACGCAAACCGGTAGGTGTAAAGATAAATCATTTTGAAAGCCATCCCCGTAGATCTCTACACGTCGAAGTCGGCACAGAATAAAAGAAATGTGAAATCAAAATGGACACTGATAAGAATTTACACGGGACGGCGTGAAAACCAGTCTCCGTTTTTTCGGATATGTACTGATATCACGGAATATTCTATGATAGTACTGATAGCGCAGGCACGTATTTGAGGGAAGGGCAATAGAAGCAATCGCCCCCCCCCCCGCAAAAAAATATCATGTGATATTATACGAAATTAGTTAATTAATTGTGTTGTACAATCATATAATAATATCCCAACACTGTGGCGCTATAAGAACCGTTATTATTTATTATAAATTCGTAAACTGACTAAATACATTTTGGTGATACTGTGATATCTCAGTAAAAATGTGATATATTTTGTTTAACAAAACTAGGTAGTATAAATTAGCCCTCCGCCTTTAGGTATTCAATATTATCTAGCGATAATTTTGTGTAAGGTACCCGTTAACTGAAAAATTTAATTTGCTGTTGTCTGTTTTAGTTTTGGCAAGACCTCTATTGTACTGTTATAGTAATTATACGCTTATTATTATGAATAAACGAAGATTTCTAGCAGAAATAATATTATGCTAACGAGTTGGCTACAAAAAGAGACTAAATATAGGAAAAAACCTATTAAATTTATTAGTTGAGAAAAAAGTTATCTGGTATATATCTGAGAAATAGTCATTATAGTACAGAAAAAATAGTATAAAATTTTGCTAAAGTTTTGCTTAAATGAAATATAGAAAAATAGTCTTAATAATGTAAAAACTAAAATTATATTGTTTATTAAAATATAATTGTATATTTACAATAGTTTATTATGTGTACATTTTATATTTTTTTTATTAGTTTATATATATACACATTTTTGGGTTTATAATATTTCTAAAAAATGATTTCCCCCTCCCACCCTAAAATTATGATGTAAATACGTGCCTGTGATAGCGTCTATTATGGTATAAACCACTAAATATTCTGTGGTATAAATAATGATAATATGGCATCCGAAAATATGGCGACTGATTTACAGATTTCGGCTTAGTGTCCACCCCCTGACGTCGGTATATTCAGTGGTAGATTTGGGGAGGTATGCAGGGGAACGGAGCTACTCTTCATTTTTTTTTATGTTCAACAGCGTACCCCTTTATTTATTTACCAAGGAACGCGGGGAACGCAGTGTCCGTTTTAATTTTAATTTAATATTTTTTAAAAATGTAAATTTTTTTTTGGAAAAATAGTGAAATCACGAAAACAATGTTTTTTGTCCTTATCGCATAATTGGTTTCAGATAAAAATCACGATATATAATTTTAAATAGTTGATCTTATTAAATCATATTCCTATCATAGGTAGGTAGGTAATAAATAATCTTCATTATCCTAAAAGGATGGTAAATATTGCCGAAATCAATGTGATAGCGATAAATTTCTATTTTTAAGTAGGTAGTTGTTTACATTTAATTTTATTAGTGGAATGGCGATTTGCGTTCTACTTTTACCACTGATCTCTATGTTTTATATTTTGTCGAAAAAACATTGTATAACGCATATTCATTTTAGTTTTCTGGATTCTGTTATAAAGAATACGTTGAAATATGTGGAAATCTAACCATATCATAACCTTATCAATTTACAAATTTACCGGTTTAACAAAACTGATAAACTTATTAAAAACCTGAATTGAACATAGGAACCGAATCCTAAATGAATAACTCTATACTCATGTTCCGAATTAACCATAATCATAATATGGTGTTCTATATCATTTTCATACTAATCTATTGTTTTATTTACAAACTGTGGTATAGTTAAAATAAAATCGTGATCATCAATCGCGGGCACTTATACCGTAAAAATGTATGTAAAGATCATTTTCGGCAATTTTCTGTTTTCGATGTTCCAATATCCTAGCCAAATAAAATATTTCCTGCGCATTTATATACATACCTATCATTTTTTTTTTTATAAATTCGAATCTTAAATTTGACCGTTATGTTTATAATAAATAATTAACGAAATTCGAATTTATAAAAAAAAAAAGTATTTATGTAAAAATGTACAAGAAATTTTTTATTTTATTACTGTATTGAAACGTCAAAAATTATTTTGGATAACGTTATATGATCTTATAGAACACCATATTAAATGGTTATGGTTAATTCGAAATATGAATATAGTTGTTCATTTTGAATTCGGTTATATTTAATTTAGGGTTTCTATATATATATATCGGTTTTGTTCAACCGGTAAAATTGATAGGGTTATGATTATGATTGGAGTGTCCCATAAATTTCAACATAACAGGATTCAGAAAATCAAAACGAATACGTATTATATATACGTTTTTTCAACTTAATTTGTGTTAGAATTTTTATTAGTTCGTTATTTTCGGTAAAATTACTTAGTACTTTTAGTTTAATTTCTCGTATATATTATTATTTGTACTTTTAATGGAAAGAAATACGATTAACTATTTCAAGATGCATGCTCAGAGCACCGTGGGTATTTAAAGTATTTAAAAGTTTTGATAAACATATATATTTTATTTAAAAAAGTCATTTATATAATTAGAAATGATTGTAGATAATATATATATTTTTTTTTTTACAATATAGCATAGAATTTATGGACCTATTATATAAATACGAAGAGTGTGGCGTGGGAATAGATCTTTTTTCAATAAGCAGTACGTCGTTAATTTTCGGGGAAAATAATTATATTTATACGGAAAGATACAATAATATTACATGGTATTTAAGAATATTATTATTTATGGAAGATGATATCGCTGAGGTGATGATCATTTTCACGGATACAACGAATATTATATGTATATGATGTCGCCCAGAGTATGACCAAATTATGAAATGACTAGATTTGAAAATAAGGCTCGGATAATCATTTCACGATTTAGTGATATTCGTCGGGCTACCTGTTCAACGGATCTGTGTGACTATTTATTCTTTGTGGATATCTTAAATAACGGAAAGCCACGGACCCTGGACTATTTGAATATCGCGATTCGTGATAAAAAAAAAAAAAAAACAACAAAATCGATTTAAATTTCCTAAACCGAGTAGACGCCTAAACTAGACCGAGGACTTGTGTCCTATACATAATATTCTGTTAAAAATATAATTTCAAATCATAATAATATATTTTTTTTTTAAATGTTCCATATTAATATAATATTGTTTTCCCTCGAAAATCAACGGTATACTGAACACTTTTAAAAAGATATATTCCCACGCCACATCCTGTATTATATAATACAAAATAAAAAACTATGTATATCAACAGTACTGTATTCGATTCTGAGCGAAAATCTCCTTATACTTTTAACACTAAAATCGTGTAGGTTGTTTTTTTTGAAACAAAAGGTCAGAATTTAAAAAATTAACACGTAGGTATATTTTAATATATATAATGTTTTCTGTTTTTACTGCAGAGTTTCGAGCGTTCTGAAAAATCGAAAATCGTCGAGCTTTAACTTTAAGAGTATCTAATATCAATGGTAAAGGTAATGTAATGGTTCGATCGCCCCCCCCCCGCACTAAAATCGTAACAAATTACTTATTAACAAGTTAGATGTTGATTCAAATATTTACAAATATTTACATT
Source organism: Pemphigus obesinymphae (assembly GCA_025469235.1). NCBI lineage: Eukaryota > Metazoa > Arthropoda > Insecta > Hemiptera > Aphididae > Pemphigus > Pemphigus obesinymphae. Next base: position 12,568 of record JAIPRL010010963.1, read on the forward strand.
TTAATGCATTTCCAAAAAATTATTACTGAAAGTAAAATTGTTTTCCACTGTTACGAAAACGCTACGAGGTAATTGCTTAGCTTTGTGTGGGGGGGGGGGTACTCTGTCTCAAACTTTTGCTTCTACCAGAGGGTCGGATACAGCACGAGTTTTGAGGTGGAGGAGTAGAAGGTATTAGAAGTTTATTGGACGGTTGTTATAGCTACCGTTTAGGAGCCCGGGACGTGCTGGAAAAGTGTGTGAAGGGGAATGCTTTTATTGAGTTTTTGAGTTTGACGGAGACCTGACTCGTAGGGGAAGGTTTGTAATTTTTTGCAAAGGCTATTGTTTTGGACTGCTGGTGGGCGCACGTTGGAAGACGTAATAAAGTTTCGTACGGACGGAAAGAGGACTTTATTTGTTGTTTGTCGTGGGGTAAAGACAGCTTTGGTCTTATTAACGACCGATGTGGGCTGTGAAATTGAGATTTTTGTCGACGATAACGCCCGGGTGTGTCTGAACGAGGGGGACCAGTTTATCGGGGTGTTGCGGACATTGAGTTTAGGGGTGTGTATTGGATGCTCTTGTTGGTGAAGAAGACGGCCGAAGTAGTGATCGGAGTTTAAGAACACGAGTAGGTATAATAGCACGGATGAAATGGATGCCTATTGTTCGTCGGCGAAGTTATCAGCGTTCACAGCGTTGGGCCCCGTCATAATTATACGATAAAAAGTCAAAATATAAACAAACATATAGTAAAGGGAATTCGGTAATAACGCGATACGAATAATCGTCCCCAAAATGCACGTGGATTGCGGAACGGTACGGTAACGTGTATTTACCGCGTGTTCGTATAACGCGCGTGCACATTTCTCGATTTCTTTATATTATTTCTTTAATTTATTATTTTATTACTAGCTTAAGTGCAACACGTCCGGCCGCGTGCAACTCCTTGTGAGTCAGTGGCTATTTTTGTGTGCACTACGACACACTTTGTGCACTACGCAAAATAAAAATGTGCACCTGTGTCTTTATTACATAGACAAGCTGCATGGCGTCATCTGCAGCCGTACCTTAAGATTTAAGAAACAATTTTATTTATAAAAATTAAAACGAGCTTTTATTATATAGAAATTAGAAATTATTATTTGTAATACTATCTTTATGTATATCACAGTTGTCATTTTCGGACAAGTAACTTACGTTTTGTTTCCTTGTCGGAGAATATTCATGTTTTGTTCACAAATAAAAAAAACAACAATGGTGATTGTTAAAACAACAGCGAAAACAACCATAAAATATTTTGTGGTTTTGTCTCATTGTTGTCGTGGTGATTTCTTATCAAATTATATCATATAAAAACCTCCAAAATGTGTATGGTTTATGATTTTCAATAAAAACTTAAATTTTTTCACGTTTTTGTTTCTCGTCACGTTGAGAGTTTAAGACTACGGAACAAGGAACTATAAGGAACAAGTCTAGTTTACCACTTCAGTGACCAATTCAATTTTTTTTTTCTAATCGATAGTATTTTGATTCTTAATTCCAAATATTTCAAAATAAAATTGCGGAAACGAATAGCTAAAATGTTATAGCAAATTTAAATAGTATTTGTATTATCAAAACAGACATATTTTACGTTGCGATTTCGTACAAAAAGTGTGATTTTTTAACAAATCTACGAAACCTTTTTTTTTATATTTTAAAGTAACAAATTAAAATTAAGGTAGTATTTTAGAGAAAATAGATTAAAAAGCCGGTCAGTAGGTTGTGGAAGCACTTCGCTCGTCGGATGTCAGTATTGGTGGATGCACTTCGCTACTGGGCAGGGTACTTTTGGTGGATGTATTGAATTTGAAAGCAATGATAAATCATTG
>JAIPRL010010964.1:0-14419 GCA_025469235.1 Pemphigus obesinymphae
TACTTCTGTTATTAAATTTGTTAACAGAGAAAAAAAAAAAAAAAAAAAACATCATTGTAAATCCACTAGCTCCCTCGCTACGCTCAGAATCTAAAAAATGAAAGTAAAATGAAATATTTCACTGATGATAAATATTTAAAAATTTTATATTTCATGTAATTTTTAAACACTATATATTATATATTTCCAATATATTTCTGTACATCGGAAAGTTAACAATCATATTTCATATTCCAAAAGGATTCAACTATTTTAATCGGTGAAAGGTATTCATCTCCCTAAATCACAGTAACAATTTTAGACAGTACGCTGATTAAGAAACCGAAGAATTATGACTATAAATAGAGAAACAAAATCTTCTAGGATGACAACACAAAGAGCAGTTGTAATTTTGATCTATCAATCCAATACAAATGTATTTGACAAATTAAACACTAAACTAATTATAATATATAACACTTTAAAGGTATAGTGAAATCTAACAAGTCATCATCTCCTACAGATGATAGAAAGGAGTTACTTTATAAAAGTTAGAACGAACAATTTGACTAGGAAATTTTATTTTTATTTATGAAAAGAAATCACCTATAAAAAAATTAATGGTTTTTTTCTTTTTCGTCATATTATTTCCTTTAATTTCGAAGTCACTGCTTATAGTGTTCTTTGTCGGTTTCTTTGAATATCCCTTTAAAATATTTCCGCGTCTTTCATTTATGTGTTTTATTGATTCTTCTTTTCTCATTTTCATGAACTATATAACCGCATTTGTATATCCAATCCAATAATTCTGGCATATTGTAATGAATATAATATATAAATAGAACATAGAAGTTTTTAGTACATTAATTGAGTTTATCAATGGTTCCACATCTGCAGAATAACTTCATGTATTTGTACTTCATAATGTCTTCAAACTTAAAACACTTTATTGAATGATGATGAAGGTACTCTTGATTGAAGAGCTTACTATCTAAATCAAAATAATCGCATAGTATTTCATAAACTTGTTTAGTGTTTGATTTTTATGAAAGTTTTACAAATAGTTTAAGAACATCTATTATGACCAAAGTCGTATATTCGTATACATTTCTGCAGTGATTAACATATTGTTAAAGGATTTCTCCAATTTCATTCATTATAAATTATTACCTGTTTACATAATTTGTCTGTTATATATGTGTTGTGTTCTTAGCCTGCCATTCAAACTTTCAATTACATGACGTCTAACATATTTTTAGTATTTATTACTTTTTTTGTTAATGCGAATGCAAAAATACTGGGACATATAGTTCGGCAATTGAAATTCATTTTCAAGTGTTTTTAGATCTGTAGTTGAAAAAACATTCAACTAGGTATATTATTTCATTGAACAATTTAAGATTATTTTTATGAATTGTATAAAATAGGTATTCCAGCTATAGTGTACGAGGATTCCAATTTCCAGTACCTTTCATTAATCGTAAATTTGTAGGTACGAACTACCCCGTAATTGCTCCAAGTCTCGACGAGAAATCGAAATTAATTGATAAACTGTGATGAGACATTTTCTTTCTAATTATATATTTTTATTAATTGATCAGCAATTTTATAACAAACAAAAATAGTTGCAAATACAAAATAATTGACAAAAGTTAATAATAATTATAAATCAAATCAAACGAGTATATATTATATATATTATAGGTATATTATTATAAAATTTGGTGTTTTGAAAGTACTGCATGGCTACTAGATCGAACAATATTTTAACTGAACGTCCTTAGATGCTGTAGACTATTCCATTGAACACAAAAATAAAAAATAAAAACAATAATATAAAAGCAATAAAAACAGGTAATGAAAAACACAACGAATTGACTATACTTTTGCGGTTACGTTGAATAGTTTTGATAGGTATTCAAACGAATATTACTGGGTTTTATTAAAATTCTGAAACTGTCTTCGTACATCAATTTGAATATGATTACAAAAATATGTACGAAAACCCAAAATGTGGTTTTCGTACGTTTTTAGAGATATACATATTTTGGTATTTACTCAATAAAATGTAAAATGGAAAATCGAAATAGAATTATATATGTTTTTTGCGTAAACAGAGCAACGTTTCAAACCTGTAATTGGCATATGTCAATATTATGTATGTAAAACGTCTCGTTCTTAAAAATTTAAGGCTTCTGGATGAATTGATGATAAGTATTTATTTGGTAAATCTTCTATAAATCGATACAGCACTAAATTGTACTTGGTATATTTTGAAGACCTTCAAATAATATGTGTAATACAAAATGGATTCATTTTAATTTAGCAATAATATTATTCAAATTAAATTAGACGTAACCTGTGTATGGTTTATAGCATTATGTAGAATGATATTATTTTATCAAACATATTATAGACTGTATCACCTGATTTTTGTATTATAAATTACATTTTAAAATAAGGATATATATAATATATTATTAATTAATATTATGAACTTATTTCGTAATACATAAAACATGTTAACATTTATGGAAGTGAGTTATGGACAATAGGGAATACCGAAAAAAACTACTTGCATTCGATGCGTGGTATTTTTTTACGAAAATTAAATGATATGTTACATGAGTATTCTTAGAGTCTTAATATACGTTTCTATATTCTAAAAATGGGTTCAAATAGTGTAGTAGATAATATTATTGTAAGAGAACGATTAAGCAAATTACTTAAATTTTTTTAAATTTTAAAATACAAATATTACAGAGGTAATAATAATTATGTAAAACATTTAAATAATAATAATTTAAACATGGCGGCTGTTCACAGTGACATAAAACACTATTTTTTTCCGCAGGCGCGAACGTGATTCGGATCTCAGAGTTGATTGGAAACCCAACATTGAAATATTTTATAAGGTTTAAGAACCGTGATTATAGTGATTATTTTTTATAAAAAAAAAAAATATGAAAACACATAGTAACACTTCAAAAAAATTATTAAAATTCGTTAAACCATTAAAGTTATCAAAAAAAAAACCATCTTAACTCAATTAAAAATCGAATTAAGAATATACATAGAAAAAATAAAGTTAATTGAACTTTGAGTTTGATAGTTATCAAATCCATCACTTTAAAAACAACATTTTAAAAAAAACGAGTTTAAAGCATTCAAAAGTCTCGACTAAAACGTCTAGTATGGATGCAGTTGCGAGGTACGCCTATTATAGGGGTTGAAAACGTTATTATTTTTTTCATTATAACGTTTTTCGTTTTAAAACATTATCTATTCATGTTTTGCGATATAACGTTATTTAAATCTTAACTTATAGGTAACGTTATCGATTTTTTTTTTGTTATAAATATAACGTTTTCAAGCACCTAATCTGACAACGGGAATGAAAGTCGAACGATGGAAAGTGGGATTTTCGAGCGGCCAGACTAGATTCGTTCAAATAGGTTTGAGATTGTCAATATTTTAGATACTGAATTCGTTTTTGGCTTAAAATTATTCTAAAAAATTTACCTTTCAAAATATGTAAGAAATAAAAAATTATTTTAGTCTGTTTTCAGGGAGAGGCAAAATTATGTTTTTTCCCTCCAAATTAGTTCTCAGGATACCTCATGACTCTCATTCTCTCCTCCCAAATATCGTCTATGACTAAAATATGTAATATTATGTAACTAAAATTAACAGTATTTATTCAAGAAGTCCTATAAGAAAAATGATTTGGGTAGGTAATATTTTTTTACTGTTGCTCACCACAATCACAAATACATTTCTGCGGGCGCCCAAATACTAGTAGTAGACCAGAGCTAGAAAATAATAGAAAGATGTACAAATATATACCTACTTACTTAAACTATATATTGCTTACTCACACATTATAATGATAAATTATATCTGTAAATGAAAAACATTAGTAAAATGCCTATTTTATTCGTTTTGTACGAAACCTATTTAAAAACCGGATTTGACCGGAATGCAATCACCAGAATCTTATTATTTCGTTTTTTTAAAAGAACCGGAACCGAGACGGGAACTTGAAAATATTATGATATTAAAATGTTTAAACTGAAAAAAAAAATACAAAAGATTTTGACCTCTGCCCGAGTTTGGCTATATAACAGTCGAGGCGAAACCCTTTCAGTCGTCTCGGATACAAAATATTCTACGGATCGGCAAAGATTGACGACTAATTGTGGGTAAGTGAGAAGAGGGAGTTGGCTAACGATTGGACAAATAAACATATGTTGCTATGTCGATATGGATATTTATTGGAAATCTTACCAAAAATCACATTTCAGTTGTATTCGGCGGACGGTGTTACACTCTTATATCAGCCCTCCCCTCACCAAAATTTTGGTACGCCATTGTTTATACACTTATATACCAGTCACTTGATATATGCGCGCATTTAATAGGCGACGTCTGTGGTTTAAATCCTGTTTTAGCCCCGATTTATACTTAGCCGGTAAGTGAAACTCCTCCCCTCAAATTTCTGGTTAATTATTTCGCCTGCCCCGCACGATTCGTCTACGATTAATTATTCAGTACGTCCCGCAAAGTGGTTAGTTATGGCACGATGTGATGCACAACAATATTATCTGTAATGAACGCGTCTCGCGACCGCGGTGGTTTTACGTGTACAATCGTTCGCGATATAAAGCTGGAAATGCACTAATTGCAACATTTTAAAATAAATAATCGCGTACAGGTAAATATACAGGAGTAAATATACGAGTGATGTTTAAGAAAATAAGAATATTAAAATAATACACATTTTTTTTTTTTTATCCAAATTAAACAAATTAACATTTGTTTTATTATTTTTTAAAAGGTTTTTATATTTTGATTTTCGGCAGAACGTACCATTTTCAGAAAACAGTACGTTTTGCAAAACATTGAATATACATATATATATATATAATGTGTTTTCTTCGGAACATTAATAAACAATCTGAAATAATAAAATAAAACCATAATCATGAACAATACGTATTATTTATATAAACATTTCATTCTATATTATATAGTACATAAAGACACGTAATGATTATTTTTACGGACATTTTTATTAATATATGTAAAATATAAAAAAATACTTAATAAATAAACTATAAAAATTATAACTGTTATTTCTGAAAATGATGATAAAATTACATGTTGAATATTTATTGATGAAACTAACTAATAATTTCTTCTTCAATCAAACCCAAAATGTCAAAACCTTATCAAATCTATTATATTAATACATTGTATACATACAGAGTATGTTTTTTTTTTTAAATTATACTTCGAGCTCTTTTTGAACATTTTGAATTATTAGGAATTTATTATATTAATATTCGACACTGCATTAGGTTTACATAATCATCACACTATCATATCCGAGCGCATATCGAGATTACGAACTTTGTCGGTAACTTATACAATCATATGGATACAAATGAACTTTTCATATAATCTTAATCATATTATGATATCACATATATTTTATTGATTACAAATATATGTCGTGTATTAAATTTACTCACATGTTTATATTTGTTAAACAAAAACAAAAATAAAACAAAAAAATAATTAGCAATAGTACGTATTGAATAAAAAATAGTTGCATTACTTCAATACTATACGTAGTATCTAAAATAAACAATAATGCATTTTGAGGTAAAACAGAAATAAAAGCACGTTTTGAAAAAAAAAATATGGATGTAGTACGTTTTGCATACAAATAAGAAGTTAGCTTTTGCTTTAAATACAGAAAATAGTACGTTATGAAAAATTGGCATATTTAAAATGCATATAAGATTGGAAATAGTTGGTTGTGACAAAAAAAAAATGATAGTTCCTTAAATGTGACATGAATATTCATAACAGGCGTACGTCACTTTCACAGATTATTACATTGATATCGGGGGGAATGTTCCTACGTATGACCTTGATATATATAGTGAGTTGCTATATTGGCTTCATTTTTAATCACATTTTTCTGAGGTACGAAATAAATTTCTATGATAACGATTATTTTTCCATGGTGATGATTACACTTTGATAGGTCAGCGGGCGGCTAGAAACGTAAACAATTATTAACAATAACATAAGAAACAAAACATCACATACCTATCATGTCTGGTATCACGGGTGTATACTATGCAGATTTGAGGGGGGGACGCGTCGTTGCAAATGACGTGGCGATCGCCCACTCCTTGGATTTTTTTTTATCATTATTTAAGCAGTATAAAATTGATTTTCAATAGGGATTAGACCTTTATTTCTTAATCATCCCTATTTGCCCTCCCCCCCCCCCCCGTAATGATCTTCAGATCCGCCCCTGACACTAGGATTAGGATCATAACTTCAGGTATCAAAATTGCTGGTACACCATATTTGTCTTACCACTCTAAGTGTCGCCTCTACTATGTTCTGTGTTCGTGATCAATTCAAAACGTATTATTTTTAGATTTTAGACATTTTCAAAAAGTACTATTTCCTATATTATTATTATAGCTATACTAAAAAAAACCCTCATAAAAATCTTAATAACTTCTAAAATGAACTCAATGTATTTTTTTATTTGTTGGCCACAACAATATTATCGTTTAATATACGAGCCAAATATTAAATTAATACGTTCAAAGATTTTTATTTAATAGAACCTAGGTACCTATTACAATCATGAGTTTAAATCATAAATAATAATTATTAATAAATAAAATATTATTTATTATTATTTATTTATGAATTTCACCAAAATGCAATTGTATGAGGTATAATAATATATAGTAGTATACTATAGTACACAATATACATATAATATTATTTATACAGAGTAATTTTTTCAACATAAAATGCTAATGAGTTGGAGAAGTACCTATTTAAATTTTGGAAAAATGTATTTTTAAAATCTTTTATTCTTTTACTTATGAATATTTTATTATTCTTATAATTTTTACCTTTTCCAGTGTACGCTATTGTCAACTTTCGATTTTTAAATTTTTACTTTAATTTTTGTATAAGAATATATCGGAAAGAGTGAAAATTATAGAACTACTAAAATATTCACAAGTATAAGAATAATAAAAGTTTATGAAAATAAAATTATCTAAAATTTAAATACATACCCGAATAATTTGCATTTTATGTTAAAAGAATCGCGATATATAAATATTATATTATATGCCTATGTATTTAATATTTATTGTATACCTATGGTATTATAATATTTTCAAAGTTCCTATTTTTCAAACGATCTTTCGCAACCGTCTGTGTTTTGCTACCTTTTAACATAATACTCCAAACGTATGCTTTTAATAGGTTTTTTTGATCTGTGATATTCTGCAATGTTTTTTGAAATAAAATGAATCTTATTTTGGTGAAATTCTACTCTTAAATCCACTTTGTTATCCCTCTTTTACTTCTCTAATTTAAACAAATAAATTATAATCCTGACTAAATTCATAAATTAATTTACCACTTTTATTTCTAGATTTCCTTCTAAATTTATTCTTGTTCAATTGACATAAAATTAAAATTTTATACACACTTCAAAATTAAACTGAAGAAAAAAAAACTGATAAACCATATTTATTTATAAAAAAAGTTGCTAAAATTTAGTTTCATCATATTATATAGGTATTAACATTTTAAGTTGATGATCATAACGAATATTTATCAAGCCACAAATAAATTTTATGATGTGTAAAATCTGAGCTACTACATGTTATTGCATTATATTTTATTCAAAAAATCTTATTCCTATAACTTTTGTCTTATGAATGAAAATATTTAAATTTTTTAATCAATATATATTATCTTACGCAACTAAAAAAAAAATATCTGATAAAATTCAAAGCTCATAAAAAACTTCAAGTTCCGTTTCAATAAATCCAACACTGCGGTTACTATAATTTAATATCATTATATATATTTGTGATCGTCATATATTTAATATGCATTGATCGATTTAAAAAAACGGTTGTGGAAAAATGAATTTCTTAACGTCGTGAATCGCATATAAACCCAGACACTCACGCATTATATTGTCATTTATGAACAACGACATATTTATTGCTCGAATAGTATAAAACAGACGCGAAATGATGCGACGTTTAGTTTATAAATTGATAAAAGCATGTTATCCTAATATTATTCATTTATCACTGTCAGAATAACGTACTAACCACTATTTGTATACGCTAAAAAATAGCAATAAACTCAATTGGGCAATGTACCTCGAGATACGACTATGACAGTTAAAATCAATTTTTAAAGCATAAATAGTCTCTTGTACATTTTAAACGACAACTCGAATATCGGTTCGGTGAACGGTAATTCGGTTTACACGAATAACTTTTGCCTTGAATCGGCCCGACAAATATACCACTATCTGTTCGATAAATTATAAGTTAAATTTTACTAATTTACAGACATCTGTTTTTGTTTTATGGTATATCGTTGACACTCTTGGTTCATGATGATTTAGGTACGGAAGAAACTATATTATAGCTGTTAATAATTAACTTTTTTCGAATATTTTTGGCTTAAATCATTTTTCAAGCATTATTTTTTATAATAGATATTTATATATTTATTTTTATTTTTATAAGTAGAATACATTTTTTTTTAATTTAATAAATTGTTTAATTTAAAATATATTAAATAATACCTATATTACGTATATATATACGTATACCTGTATGTATTATCTATTATTATTATTATTATTATTATTATATTACAATGTTTGTGAATTGTGGCTATATTGTATGCTCAATAAGCGCCGAGTCACTCTCTGGAAGTTTCGTGCGAATAAATCTTCAACGGAAATTTATATTAAATCCGTTGTTCTTTCGGTTAATTTTAAAAACTCGTTAGAAGTGATACGAATGGAATTCGTAATTTATTATATCTTTCGGGGCGAGTACATACGTACATTTTGAAAGTATACATTTGACGTTTGTTTTCACGGTACCTATACGAGTGTACCATGTAATATTACGTATAGTAATATGATTGATTAGTGTTTGTATGTTTTGCCGATAACTAAAATTAAAAGTTTATCGAACCTCACGCCGTCAGCGCATTTAAACTTTCTCGAATATATAGGTACCTATACCTACCGTCTATATTTAGTATAGTCTGTCCATACTGTATTTTTCACGGTGGTCGTGTAACTCAAGTGTAAATTCTGGAGGGAAGGTAGGGTAGTCTGCGGTATAAGTCCTTAATAAATATTTTGCATTAAAATACAGCGGATAGTCGACTACCGGTTGCTCTAAAATATATTTAACGATTGTTATACGGCAAACAGTAATTTTTGTGCGAAAAACGAGATGAAAAAAAACTTATAAAAACGAACAGTTATAAAAGAAACGTAATTTATTATTTGTATTAGCATAAAAAGAAAACCGCTAAAACGTAGTAACAAACAACTAATATCGTTAATCAAATTTGAAAAGAAAAAACGCTCATTTTATTATTTAATTTAAAGACAATGTGTGTTAAAAAACATTTTAATATAATAAATATATATATAATATAAGAGAAGAAGGTTATGCAAAAGATGGGCGTTATCTCGGAACCGGTCAAAACTACTCCGATTTTGATGATGATTTTTTTTTTTGTTTAAATGTCGGTAATTAAAAATACTTTAATCTTATATAATGGTCCTAATCGCCTCGCTATTGTATTAGTATAGAAACATAAATTAAAAATAATGTTTTAAAACTTTTTTACTTTTAAATTTAAAATTCCCATTTTAAGTCTCAAAGTCGCGTCGTATAACATCCAAAAAATAATTATTTAATATGTTTTTGGTAATTTCGGTATAGTTATTCTTTACTAGTTCTTCACTGACAAAAATAGTACCGGAAAAATCGGAATATAACCTCACTAAATTACTAATTAAAATTGATTTTTGATCAAAAAATTCTTTACTTAAAAATGTCTACCCAAAAAAATATATACGTATCTTATCCAAAATCACAAAAAAAAAAATTGTTTGGGAAATCCTTTACAAAGTATTTAAAATAAAATAATCTTTTTAATTAAAATTGAAATATTAAGGTTGGATGTCGGTGAAAACGATTTTTCAATGAAAAACTCTATAGAATATAGTATTTTTCATTTTTATAAACTTTTACTTATAAATTTAAAAAAAAAAACAAGAATTTATAAATAATAACACATCTATAAGAGTGCTATAATATAATATGATTTATAACAGGGTTTTCGATATATTCATTAATTTTTCTCACATTTTTTAGTTCATTTTCTCGTGTATATCTTTTGATATTGACAGAGAGAGAGACTAAGAGAGAGATCTAATATTGATTATTAACAATCACAGTTGGATAAAGTTATTAATTGCTACAATTGAGTTTGAACTGGCTTATCGTAATCCTTTTAGACCACATTATGTCCGTTATTGCCTCAACAACAACAACAACAAAATAAAACAAAAATAACATCACATACACTGTTATATTATATACAGAGAGAACAGCCGTTGTCTCGACGGTATAATAAATGTTTGACAACATTGCAGTCAATTCCGTGCGTAATCTTGATTTATTTCGGGTCATTTTAGGTGTCCCTTAATCGGCCAACAAACATACGTAATCGTGTTTTCAAAACGGGAGCGAACGAAATCGTTTTCCGCCCAATGTTTCACGAGCGGTGGTCCTCTAGTGACGCGTTATTAGTTAGTATTTGTCGTTCCAATCGCTTTTTCGGTTTACTCCCCCACCCCTCTCACCCCAACCGATCAATCGAAACGATACGCTTACACACAAAGTCCGGAATTTTTCCATTTCCAACTGCCTGACACACGTCGTATTCTGTGCAATTCAAAAAATTCCACAGTGCCTATTGTAAAAATCAACGGATGACACATACACAAAGATTTCATGGAAAGTAAATCATTTATCACAGTTCCTTCATTATTGTTTAGATAGCAGTAAGATAGCAGCGTTATATCAGTAAACATCTTGAAACAAATTTAGAGTAGGTAGTTGGAAAATTGTGTCACGAAGAAAGTGAACTCCGCAAATGGTTTTAAATAAGATTCTTGACTGCTCTAGCTGCGGGAAACATGCGCTTGATATGCAATATCAAAATGTATTTTCTGTGTTGTCTATAACTTCATAGAGAATTTTTTGAATATGACTTGCTTACAAGTTACACTTGTGGTATTATATAGAGAAGCTCCATGAAAATATATTTATTTTAGCGATATTATATTTATATATTTAATTGTTTAGGAAAAAATATTCCAAAGTAATATTTTAAACATTTTTTTAAGAAAACATTTTTAAAATTAATTTTGGAATATAGTTTATACGTCCTATATCTTATATATCTGTAAGACATAATAATAATAAATACTTGAAAAATATATTCATAAATTTAGTATTAGAATAATTTATAATGAAGTAAAAAACAATAGCTTTAATATTATTTTAAATATACAAACAGATTTTAAAGTTAATGGTATTTACCAATAGGTCTATGTACCATACATACCTAATACAGAGAACAATACATAATTTTTGTAAAACAGTTTTTTAATATATCTTTTTTACTAGTCATAGATTTATAATATTTTGTTTCTAATTAATTATAATACGTTCTATGTAGGTATTCAGTTTATTAATTTTCATATTTTTTGTAATCGTTTTTTATTATTCATTTGTAATCTGATGATTGACTACACTCTACCGTGTCATCCATAAATTCATTGTGTTTTTTTTTTATCACGTGATCTTGGTAGAATGTTATCTATAGATTTATAGTGAATGTAACCGCGTAACCTTTCATACTATCATATCAGTGTGGTATGTTGATAATGATAATAGTTGGCGAAAAAATAAAAACTCATGTTGTAGGCAAGGCAAAATATACCTGAACAAATGAAGTCATTTTTTAATTTTTTTATATATCACATAATAATATTATAATATATTACATATAGACTCGAATATTCGACATAGAAAAACTAAATATAATAGTCGAGTATAGAATTTAAGGTGGAGGAGCAATGGGAATGATAATATTAATACATTGCGACCACAGAAAATTTTCTGTGCTCGAACCACGATTCAGTGATAATAGTATACCATTGTGACCACACGACGGCAAAGTTGAAAAAATTTCAACTCTACGGTAACATTTGGTAACAAGAACGATGTGACATCGTTGTTGTAACGATATTTACATAATATATATTACATATTTATTTTATTGATAAATAAAGAATCTAAATTTAATATAAATTGTTATAAAACCAAAATAACAAAAATAATACACTCTGGATACAGTAAAAACATACTTTTAAGTCTTAACTGCGTTTAAAATGTATTATTTTTATGATTTTCGAATTTATAATAATTTATAGTATAATATTCACAAGTGCTAAATTATATTAATTATATTTTAATTACTTTAAAATATATCCATTACCCACTATATGCACTAATATTGCAATTTGTCAATACGTAGGGACCGGCTTAATATGACATAACAGGTCAATATGATACATCAGTATTATAATTGAAAATATTGCTATTTGATGACCAAAGAGATTCCTTATATATGCTCCTTATTATAGACTCCTTAATATTATTCCGAACATGAACAATTTATATACCTATTATATCTTATCAAAGAAATGATAAATAAAAATGTGTTTTTCGTAATAACGATTTTTTTATCATTTTATTAAATTAATTTTATAATATAATAATTATTTTATTTTTTTGCCATTCTATGTTATAGAACAAAATGTAACCTATGATCTAACTATAAAATAAACTTGCCTACTGGTAATAATTATATGAGAAAATAGTCTTGAAACTTTTATAATATCGGGCAAAATGACATATAGTGATATATTTATGAATATTGTGTTATTAGTGATCAAAATTTATTGTTAAATATTGTTACAGATTATTTAATTTGTGTAAATAACAAAAATAAATTAAATTAAAAAACTAATAACTAATAGTTGTAGGTATATATTTGAAAAAATATGACTTATGAAAGTATTAAAAATAGGTATATAATTTTTAAAACATAAGTTTTTTGAAAAAAAAATTAAAATTTAGAAATTTGTTCATCTATATTTGTGTATGGGATAGAAATAAGTATGTATTTTAAGTTTTGGGTTTTAACTCATAATATTAACTTTCAAAAGTCAAGTTTAAAAAATGGTATGTCATATTAAGCCTGTTTCCTCTAAATGTTTATATGTAACTGCATAATATTAATCACCCATTAACTATATAGAATAGATTTAAGTCTAGAAAAATTACGGTTTGGAAATAATCCACCTATAAAAGGAGGGTTAGGTATATATAATAACCGAAAATGAACTGGACAATTTTATTTTAATAATAAGGGTTCTTTAGGGGTCCTTCGAACGAGTCAAATGTTAGGTTCTTGTTCCGATTCCGGTACCTATTTAAAATTTAGTGAAATAACGAATTCCAGAACCGATTCTTCATACTAGTGTGACCATACATCCGTTTTTTGAAGATTGTATTCCGTTGTCTTGGGAAACTTAAAACGAGATGCTTTTTGCAAGGCCGTAGCAACCCAATAGCGCCCCTGGCAATGAACAGAATTTGCGCCCCCTCCTCAATCACCGTCATTCCTATGAAATATTTGTGGTAGAGTAATAAGAAAAAGAAGGGCTTCTCCCAGATTTGTCGATTGAACTGTCCAAATTTTCATCCAAAATTTTTTTTCTTAGTGAGATAGTACTCCCTCCCCGCCCCCTCTTGCTGACCTTATAATCACCCGATTAATTTTTTTATTACCTTAAAAAAATATCATTACAAAAACCATCTTTAATATAAATATCTCCTTTTTTATTAAATATTAAAATCGTTACATATAAAAATAATAAATTAAACTTGCACTTTTCTTGCCTTAATTGCAGTGAAATCGTCTATGATATCATCAAATGATAATTGGTTGGTCAAACTTTTTTCTATAGATAAAATTTCCATACTTGTTAGATGATTTTGACTCATAGTAGATCTTAAATAATTTTTGATAATCTTTAGCTTACTAAAGCTTCTTTCACATGTAACTGTAGTAACTGAAATGGTTAAAAATATTTTTAATGCCACTTCTATATTAGGATAAAAATCTTAAAGCGTACAATGGTGTATACATTTTAATAAATCTAATTGAGTAGCTGACTGAAACGAACACATTAATGTAGATACTTGAAATTAAAATTTTTCAATTTCTAAAAATAATTGTGGGCCATCTATATAACTTTCATACTTTAATGCCAAATCATTAACCCAACATTTTAACTCATCGGATGGCATAACCTTTAAAGAATTTCCGGTTAAAAAGTTGAAGTCTACTGTAATTTCAGACATCAAACTAATGTTTTAGTAGGTATTAGTTATTAAATAATTATAGTTAA
>JAIPRL010010965.1:0-14419 GCA_025469235.1 Pemphigus obesinymphae
ATCGGAGCACTCCTTCTGGTAGTAAATTTGTTAACAGAGAAAAAAAAAAAAAAATAAAAAAAATAAACATCATTGTAAAACCACTAGCTCCCTCGCTACGCTCAGAATCTAAAATTAACATATACAGAAAAACTTTTACATACAGTTCATTTTTTTGTTTCGTATTTCTAAGATATTTATGAGTTGGTAAAATAATTGATAAATACTAATACAAGTAAATCAATAAAAATTTAACAATTTCTTAAATTTAAAGTTATAAAATTATAGTTATTTTGATCTAATAATATACAATATTTGGTTATATTAATATTGCTATAAATATATATGTAATATATAATTGATGATAAAATGTAGACCAGGACGGAACCTATAGAATAGTGAAAATCAATATTCGAATATGCCAAGACTCGACCTAAAATATTAATAAACATATTTTTGTCCGTGATTTTATTTACAACATTATTTTTGATTAAAGATTAAGGTTAAGATTAATTAAAAAAATATTTTATTTATAGAAATGCAGAATAACAATAATTGTATTTTTTTTATACAGACAAAAAAAAAACGAAACGAAACAGCAGACTATGTGACAATGCTATATAATATGTTAAAATATATTCTCCTATTGGTATATTTTTACGCCGAATAGGTAATACATATAATATTGTGTTATATCGATTAGTAATGACGAATATTACTATACCCAATTGCGTATAGGTATACATACTAATATTTGTTTTCGACATATTTTTTTATTTTATTATTGAATGTATTAATACTTTAATACTATAAACAAATATAATTCGAATTTTTCATCATATTTTATTTTATTATCCCAAAATTATCCCAATACCTACTTATAACTATCGAAAACTGATATTTAAAAACTTATATTATTTTTTATATTTACTCATTAAAATTCTCACAACAGTAACCATTTTATTTACAAAAAAACAAAATATTATTTGTCTTTATTTCTTCGTTAAAATGGATAACTATTTTATTTGGCCACCCATAAAATACCTTCTCATATTTATAGAATGGAGTTTTTTATTAAAAAATATTTTTTAATACAGTTTCACTAACTATACCGTTTAATTTAACTCTATTATTTTAAACACTTAGTTCAGTATAGTATATATATTTTAGACGGAAATTTTATTATCAATAATGAATATAGATATTTTGATAGTATTTTGTCTATATATGTAGATACTCTTAGGTTCCAATTACGTTTTTATTATTTTAGTGTGAATTTTGTTTTAGTGCATTCAGATGTATAGGCTATTCCTTCTAAAACAACCATGAATATCATCTATAGTTGTATTGCCGACGATGATATGTTTTGTTAGTACTAACTTCCCATTACGTTTTCATTTTTATCGTGCAAATTTTGCCAAAAATACTAAAAAAGTATCGATATTCCGATTTTATATATCTTTTAAAACTAAAATAGTAGAAAGATTCTCAATAACAATGAAAAGTAATGTTTGTATACGCATTAAGTGTATATAAAATATCAATGATTACTACGATAATCATGTATTTTTATTCTATAATATATTTTCACACAGTGTTGCAAAGATTTTTTTAATATATTTTCTTATCAATAATGTAGATAGTTATATCTTTTTTTCAATAATCTTTATATATAATTTACAAACAAATAAATATTGTATTTAATGAAAAAGAAACATTGAGGAAAAAGCATTTATTCCTGGATATTTAAAAAAAATAAATATTCTAAATTCATTATTATAAAAAAAAGAGTATACTTTTTTTGTAATAAGTTCTCCTTAACAATTTAAATTTTAAAAAGCTGGCAGCACTTGGGTAGGATAATAATAACAACATATCTGTTATATGTTGAATTTGAAAAGAATGATAAATCATTTCTTTTTAAAAAACGATTATGAGCCAGTGGCATAGCCAGGGGGAGCCAGAGGGGCCTTGACCCCTCCCATGTGAATTTTTTTTTTTATAGTAATCTAATTTTTTTATCTTATTATTTTTAATCTTATTTTTCTAATATGATCTAATTTTAACAACAGTAGCTTTATAATATTAAATTATTATTAACATACTTAATGCATGTTTTCACGATACCCCTAATTATGTTTTTTATTATCTTATCAATAACCATAACTTGTGTTTGTTAAATTCAGTAACCAATTTTTATTAGGTTAACTGCAATAATATGTGATAAGCAAAAGATATTGTATTATCTATGTGTACATAATCGTAGATAGCCATTCTAATATTTAAATCAAATTCTAATATTCAAGTTCTCATTTATTGAACTATTAAATGTGTATAAATTATAAGTATAAATCTAAAGTAGCATAAGAGTTAAACTTGGCGTTAGCTAACATAAATAAAGATGAGTTAAACTATACAAATATAGAGAAAGATATTATGTTAGAATATTCTAGAAGATCTCCCAAAAGGATGCAAATGTTAGATTGGACACAATAGATAAAATATATTTTGCCTAGTTAATAAGATTATTTTTCAGTTTTTATTTAAATATTAACATTATATTTATTACATATTATTTATTTACTTTAATTTATTAGTTATTAATTATTATGTTTCCTAAGCATTAAGCATTCTAGTAATTAGTAAATATTTTATTAATGCTAATATTACTTTTTTAAATATAATAAAAAACAAAAATGTTATTTTAATTATGGTATTTATTGCCCCCCTCCCTTGCTTAAATCCTGGCCACGACACTGTTAAGAGCGAAACTTTGGAGGATATACTTGATAATTACTGTAGATTAAACTAATAATGAGATAATATTATATAATATGATGAACAAAAAATTATTAGAACAAAACCGAGAACCCTGCGCATGAAAGCCCCATAGTTGCAATTACACCAAATTTAGATATTTAGAAAATTCAAGCTACTAAAGGAATATATCAAAATCGCTAAATTTCAATTTGATAGAACTTAATTAAAACCAAGTCTGACCAATTCTGACTTCACTATTATTTTTTTGATAAAAATATACATATTTAAAAAAAAAAAAAATGCCAAAAATCTAATTTTCTTATAAAGTAAAACAGTTATACTAATTATGAATTAAATAACTCAAAATTGAAAATTGCTATTAGTAACCCAAAAATGGGTAAGAATTTTCAAAAAGTGTTTGCCTTTATAATGTACGTACATACATTTTTGTTAAAAATTTTAAATTTGTAGATCCATTATCGAAAAAAATTTAATATCTATTAAAATGGTTGTATCCAACGATTTTTTAATTTTTTTTGTGTATAACTAGAATGACATAATTTTAATACTGTATTGCATTTTTAGGTCTTAAAACCTAAATTAGGACTGTTATGAATTAAATAATTTAAAACTTAAAATTGCTATAAATAGCTTAAAATTCGGAAAACAATTGGCAAATTTTTTTGCTTTCATAATGTACTAATATATGTATTTGGTGAAAATTTCAAGTTTAAAGATCCATTATTTTCGAAAAATCAAACACATTTCATACCAAAATATCGATAAAATGAAATGGGTGTTCAAAAAATAATTTAAATGGCTTTTTAAAAATATTGTATAAACCGATTTTATAAATTTTTTGTATGTAGCTAGAATGGCATATTTGTAACACTGTATTAAATATTCAGATTTTAAAAATTAAAATTAAGCATATAATGAATTAAGTTCCTAAAATTTGTATATTGCCATAACAAACAGTCTAAAAATAGGTAAACATTTTTGAAAAATATTTGTATTAAGTTATAAAGAATTTTACCAGAATCGTGTTTTCCGATTTTTATGCAAATTTTTTGAAATTTTTTTTTTTTACACATCTATCGAAAAAATTTTAAATCTAAAATTGACATCTTTAAAGTACCAACTAGATGAAATTTACTACCGTGAACCGGATAAGTTTGAATATTTCTTCTGGTAAACGGATAAAAAAATAGAAATAAATAAAAATACATCATCGTAAAACATTCCTCACTTCACTCAGAATCTAAAAATTATTTATTTTATGTCTTAATACAAACTATAGAAATTGACATATAGTATCAACTAAATCTTTGTTGATTAAATCACTAAATATTAATATAATAATAATTATAATTATTATTATATAAGTAATAATACTGAATATTAATAATATAATATTTATATAATACTTATATAAATGCATATATAGGCCCTATCATTGATTATATAATAGTATAATGTATAATAGATAAAGATCCTAAAAATACATTATATACTATATTATATAGATTTTTAAGTACGCAATATTTATAAAAAATACTTTTATTTTGTATTCTGAAAATTTTTGTGATTATTTTGGGAAAAAATCTGGTCAGTAGAGGTCGTATATGAACTTATCTCGTTGTGTATAGTAGATTGTGTGGATACTGGATAGTGGACGGTTAATATATTTATGTACCTATATTTCCTCACCTCTTGGAATTTAAAGTAATGATTAATCATATATTTAGTTAAAACCATTTACAATTATATATATAAAAAAAATATAAGTATGAAAATATATTTAAAAATTTTTTTTTAAAAAGGAATTAATTAAAAATCAATAATGTACACAATATTATATTAAACCTATTCATTTACATTAAGCTGGCTATAAGAAGTCGATATCTTAATTCCTTTGACAGTTATCTCCAGAAAGTTGCCTATTGAAGTAAAACTAAGATTTTCAAAGTTTCAACTCACTCGGATATAGTTAAAACTTAGGTACCTTATCAGCCCCAATATATTAAAAAACAACTATTTTTCTCCAAAAATCGGAGGTTTTAAGCATTAAAATTAAAACGACTTATCCTAGGTATACGTTTTTTTTAGTTTTGTATGAAAATTATTTTCTTAAATTTGTGTCTCCATAATTAGTTCGACTTAAAAATCTCAATACGTATGAAAATAATTGTTATAAAAAGATCAAAGTTTCAAAAAATCATTTAAAATTGTATAACGTTATTAAATTCTAAATTACACATTAGTTGGTATAAACTGAAGATTCTAGAATCATTTTATTTACAAATGTTATATAAAAAATTTTACCATATAATCGATTTTGATAACGTGTATTTACCTAATTATTCGGTATCTAGTTATTTTGGCGAATTTATTAAAAAAGTGTAAAAATCATAAATATTCTCTAATAAAAAGTAACAACTAAACAAAATTAATTACTAAAAATAGATACATATATATACCTATGTAGTGGTCAAATCTTCTGATATCACTGTAACATCACTATCTATATAAATTAGCTTCCTAAAATCTAAAATTTATTTAGAATACATATTTGAGTATTCTGTTCCGAATATATTTAAAAACAAATACAAATACTTGAAAATGCTTGTATAAAATATTTTAATTATACATTTAAAAACTAATGTATGAAGAAATATAGTCTAACAATGCTTGTTCCAAAAAAAAAAAATTAATACAAATTATGAAATTATTAATATAGTTAAGTAATAATAAATGTTATTACCTAACTATAATAAATCACAGTCGTATAAACTCTTATATAGTATATAACTTTATTTTCGTTAATTAACGTAATAATGTTATCGTCAAGTTATTTAAATGTAAAAGATATGTAAAGTACAAAAAATGTTTTTAATTTTTTAAGAAAACACTAAAAAACGATAAAATATTTTTTTTTAAATTTTATATATGACCAATTTCCATTTCTTGTGATGAATAAAAACAATTTCCCGTAAATGTACCTAATGAATATATACATATAGTATATACATGAGTATACTAAGACTGAAATGTGTGATTCGAACACATTTTTCGTCTACTAAGCAGAAAATCTCGTTGTAACGATAATATAAATAATTGTCTTCATTTATTTTATATATAATGCGTATTCTCAGTACAATAGAACCCATCCCTAAGCCCCTTGATCTCAGAACATAAAGGGGGGTAAAGTGATTACACGATAATGGACTTACGATGTATAATGGATACAATTCTTATTCTGCACACAACACGTGTATTTAACAAGAAACACGGATAGACCACTTCCCAATCAAATTGGAAAACTATACCCTTTTTTCATTTCAACCACAAGAAATACGAGTACAATACCCACAGCGGATGACGATTAGCGAATGCATTAAAAAAATCCCCCTGGGACTCCAGCCATTTGGTTCCACTTTACAATATATTATGGCAAATACGAAACATAATAATTTATTTAAATTTTATTTGGGTTTGAAATTTCGTGAAATAAATGCATAAATAAAATAAAACTATATAGGTTTAAATATTATAATACTTACTCATGTCAAAAATATTGTTTTATAAATTATAATTTAAAATATGTAAATTATAAAAGACAATACTTACTTTATTTTATAAAAATTTTTATCAATTAATTTAAAGACAACAAACAAAATACCATGTTTAATGTAAAATAAAAAAGTTAAAAATGAGTAATATTGTATTATGTACAATAAGTATAATATGCAATATGCATATTATTCAGCATTGACGACAAAACAATCACTTACATACAAATAGACTAAGCTATTGTAGGGGTCAATTAATATAGGTACCTACCTATTATAACATAAACTATAATCAGTCAAAAAAATTATACGTGTATTTTAAAAAAGGTTGAGAAGCACTTCGCACGTTGGGTAGGATAACGATAACGGATATATTGAATTTGAAAAAAATGATAAATCATTTCTTTCTAAAAAAAACTAATCTAAGCGATACTTTTGTGAATAAACTTGACAACTACTGCAGATTATACAAATAATATATAATAATATGATAATATTATATAATATAATGAACAAAAATAGTTGAAAAAAGTACAAAAAATTATTTCGAAGTATCGGGAATCGAATCGATTACCCCATGCATGAAAATATCATTAACTACGTACAAATATTGAGAAATTTAGAAAAATTAAGCTACTAAAAAACCATAGTAAAAACGTTAAATATTAATTTGATATAACTTTGAAACCAAGTCCGATCGTCAAATTCTGACTTCACCATTATTTTTTTTATCAAAAAAAAAATAAATATATATATATATATATCAAATCGTATTCTTCTGTAAAGTAGAAAGGTTATTTCTATTATGAATTAAATGTCTTAAAATTGAAAATTGCTATTAGTAGTCCAAAAATGTGTAAAAATTTTCAAAAAATTTTTTCTCTTCAAAATGTACTTAGGTACATACGTTTAAGTGAAAATTTCAAATTTATAGATCTATTATTTCCCCGAAATTCGAACACATTTCATACCAAAATATAGATATTTTCGGAAAAAAACATTATGCCTACTGATTTTTCAATTTTTTTTTTTTTTTTTTTTTGTGTAGCTAGAAGAGCGTAATTTTAATACTGTATTATATTTTCAGGTCTTAAAATGCATTTATCGTGAAAATTAAAACATCGAAAAATGACCTCTCTAAAGTACCAACTAGATGCTATTTGCTACCAGAAAATAGTGATACATTTAATGATCGGAGCACTACATCGTATAGAATATAAGTCGCTTCGCTCAGAATCTAAATATTAATTTTAGTGAATTATTAAGGTAAAATTTAACTGACAGCAATTTAAAGTGTTTATAAATTTCGTGTTACTCATATTTCCATAATTCGAATGTGTACTCGACAAATGGCAAAACGAGTAATGCATCACACCAGAATCTAGATAATACAATTTCTCTATACACTTTAAATCGCTGTCAGTTTCGACTTAAAAATATTTTTCAGCGAATAAAATGCATTAAAACTTATCTTTACGGAATGTCGTTACCAGTTATCATTTTATTTTTATAAAGTTCATCCACAAATTTCTCTATAAAAAAATATTTTAAAACATCCATTTTCTTAAAATTGTCATAGTATTAATTGTAAAATATTCATACGGCATACATGTATAATATATTTTTCTCTATTTTGAATATTTTCACAAAAAATTCATTGAAAAAAAACAATGGGAAAATAACTAGAATTTTCCAGCACATTGTATAGTATTTTACTATAAAATAATAGTATAAATTATAATATAATGTGAATATGTATTCCTAGTTGTACACAGTAAAATACATTTTCTATTCAAATAGCGAAAATGTTTTTTTTTTATTTCTAATTAAACCCTCGGATGTATATTCAAGTATTTTTTTATACATGTTATTTCCAATAAAAATGTCAATCGTGCGTTTATTTTTAATTAAATTCAGCGGCCCTGGTAGTAATTGGAACGGCTGTATCGTGTTTTAAATACAATTTATCAAACAATATACAAAATTGCACCCGAGTAGCATTTAGTTGGTTTTTGGTCAGTTCACCTGACCGAGATGTGCAAATACCATTTTTTAACCATATTTTATCTTTTTACGGTTCCTGATCGGTTCATTTAACGAAACCGTACACAGATCATTCCATGGTTCAATAAAGTCACTGAGCGAAAAATGATATTGTTGTTTGGTCGGTCTATTCAACCAAACCGAGCACGGATCGGTCAAAGGTTCAATAATTTACCGTGTAAAAATGTCCTATTCGTATATATATATACATACTTATTCAAAATGCATGCAAATTCCTTATTAATATGGTTGGAGAACATCAAATTTTTTGTCGAAAACACCACACTAGGTGGGTACGATTTGTATGATTGCTTTATAATGTTAATATTATATATATTTTTTAGTGAAATAAAAAATTAGGAAGTTGAACTTATTTTCAAAGCTACGACAATATAAAATTTGTCTTATATAATAGGTTTTGCTATAAAATTGTCAGTGTAACGTGTATTACGAAAGTGATCTGATTCCGATTCCCAGTCGACAGTGCACAACATTTTCACACTTTTTTATAAAAAGTTTAAACTAAAAATTTGGTCATGGTTACTATAAAATTATAGTCAAAACTGCTTCAATTGTAAAGTACACCTAACTATATTAATTTATAGTAGCTATAATTAAAACATTAGTTGTCACATATACTACTCTAAATTATAGTTGATTTAACTTTAAATAGGGTTATTTCAATTATATATTTTTTTTGTGTTTGAACCATTCTACATCTACTCCCATTCGAGACGATACTGAGAAACTTCCGTATGCCTTTAGGACTCCTGGTGCTGTTAGAAAATACACCAGATACCATTATTATATGTGCCTAAAATTTAAATAGCCAATATAGATAGATAAATAGGTATAATTCGTTAAAATAACTGTAGAAATAATGATAGGTATATTTTGTGTGTATATTTTGATATAATTATTTTAAATATTCTAATAGGTATAGATATTAACAATGTTTCAATATTAAATAATAATAAATATAAATTAATATTAATTTAATTACAAATCTTAACTGAAATATTATGTAATTTTAACATGGAATATTATTTTATAATGTTCAAGAATATACAATTGTATCACCGATTTAATATAATACTGATTTTTATATATTTATATGCTATATATACCATAGTTAAAATATATCCTTGAAAACATTACCATCCATGAATAGGAAGATTTCTAAATGGTTAAGGTGTAGGATTAGATTACTATAGATATTAGGATAGGTTGCTAAAACAAGTTCCAATTCCTCTCCGGCTCGCCATTTTTTTTTTTGCGTTTTTTCCCTATTGCTTTCCTAAATTTGAACGGTGATTGTACCAATTTTTAAATCAATAATGCACAGTTTACCTCTTGTTAATTACTGTATTCAAAATCTGCGAATGTACGTATGACGACCGTTCCAAGCATGATCGGTTGATTAATTAAATCCGTATTACATAAAAAACGGAAATAACATCATAAATATTTATAAATTGTTACTCCTTATAAGCACCAATTTAAATAAAGATCCATTTGTCAAATACAAGTATTCCTGAAATTGTATACATATATATATTATATATTTAAACTTGCATATGAACTATGAAAAAAACAACTCTGCAAGGACATTATAAAAGAGAAATCGTTGAAAAATTTTATTAGTATCACGTGTAGAATTTAATCCAATCGAATGAATTATAAATAGGTAGTATAATGATAATACGGTATATTGTTGGACCAATTCGTATAATATAGGTATAACAAAAATTAAATTAAATTAAATTATAGAAAGGGTCATTCCACAAAAACGAATAAAATTAAATTAAAGTGAATAAATGGGGAAAAAAGTAAAGTTAGCGATGAAAATTCGAGTAGGTATTTGTGAGAAAGGCGTGATACATGGTGTATAGGCACACGTCAGGCGGTAGGTACTACCTACGTTTATGACGCGATGTATTTATCAAAGATATATAGAGAGCACGAGATTATTTATTCGAGTTTGGAGTAGACCTTACCCTGATATGCTCAGAGCGTATTTTATCGGGGAAATGGATTCGAAAAGTGAATTCCTGATCAAAAATAGAAAATTATTGGGATATGAATTTAAAAAAGGGAAAATGTAAACATGCATCAACTATTATATTAATATAGGGAATTGTCATTCCTTTTTTTATAATCTTTTAATCTTGTAATGTGAAAATAGACGTATAGATATGTATCGACTACGACATGGAATATGTCGTTGCCCTATACCATTCGTTTTTTTTTAAATGGATAGATTATTGATTTTATTATAATGTTTTAATTTATGATACGAAAAAAAATCTAACGTGTAAATATGTATCGAATACGACACGGGATGTATCGTTGCCCTATACAATTTGTTTAAAGGAATTCTCTGTTTAAAGGATAATAAAAGAGAAATATTGTCTGAGGGATAATTAACCTATTAGTCTGTTACCAGATATGAGAAAAATTCTGCGTTGCCTAAATAAAATTATATATAATCGACAAAATCTTAAATGGTTTTTTTTTTATGTGATTAAATAAATAATGTGATGGTGTAAACTAAAAAACAATGATATAAAAAAAAATGTAAAATAAAATAAAATGTTTAATTACCTGCCCTTTGAAGATGGCTCTTGACGTGCTATTGTGCTATAAAATAAACCTAAGAGAAAGAATTAAAATCTAAATCTAAAACTATGAATAAATTAATTATAGGATTTAATTATTATTAAGAACTTAAAGGTAATGTAATACTGAAACAAGACGCAAAGACATAAGGGAAGGAAAAGAAACGCCAAGTCAAAACGAACTGCTGCGTGGTATCGGTGCAATATGACTTTCCTTGAGCAAAGGTCCTCTGGTACTCGTGTCGTCGTGAATGAGTGCGCGCACACTGGTTTTCCTATCGGTTTCTCGTGACGGTCATCGGGTAAATTTGTCTGGCGTATTTTTCGTAAGGGATCATCCCTTCGCTATTAGGGGAACGCACTGGACACTATATTATGGCATCTTGAGGGGTCGTCCAATGAACTGGATATGTGAACGAGGGCGTGTGGGGAAGCGCAGCAACCGGTTGCTGGTGTTTTACAATCCAAGTACTGTTGTTTTTATAAAGGACACTATTATTTTGGTGTTATTATTATTTTGATATGTGAGAACGCCATAATAAATTATTTTTACGGGCTCTGCGTGTCCGAGTAAAACGTGGAGATTGTGTATAGGCGATACTTATTATCTGATAGCGTAAGGGATTTTTTAAAGGGTTTTAATGTTTGAAGGTTATTTGAGAATTACGATATGTCTATAGTTTAGCTTTCGCTCACGTGGTAACGTGGAAATGTACATTTGAAACGATAGATTTTATATCATTGTCGTTTATTCTATTATATTCATTTTATAATATATTTTTTGTAATGCTGGGTCGTACCTTTGCTCAAATATACTATTCTATACCATCATTTATTGAACTACAAATAAATATATTTCTTTTCATACATTTCTCAGGATTTTACAAATATTTAGGACCTATGTTACAAATTAAAAAATGTGTGTGTATCTAAAAACATTTATCGCATTAAAAGTTTGCTATGCGTGTATGCACGATATCATTACAAAAGGAAAAAAAATATTTTTATATAATCCCACTCTACCAACCGAATTGTTTCCACCATTCCCGGATTTCAATTTATGTGATATAAAAAAATTATGCTAAATGCGTAACATACATAAAATACAGGTCCCTGGTCTATATATCCACAATCAAATAATTTTCACAACTCGCTAAACTTTCACAATACTTATGTTTATTAAAATCAAAAAATTATTTCGCTATTATGAAGCAGTAGCAGTGATTGCCTATGTTAAATTTTAGCTTATCCACTTCCGTCTAAAACAGTCTTGACTATGCCTTACTGCTGATTGTAGGTAAGCAACCAAAATATGGTACATTTCCATTCACGGGGAATAATCTCCTAATACAAATATAATATAAAATACATATTATAAAATAATTTTATGTTTTCACCTCTAAATATCCAGTTATAAGAATTTAGATACTTATAACAAAATAGATTTTTGTCTTCTAGCTGTGGATTATCCTGTATTTATTGTATTTTATACCTATAGGCAGAAGATTCGTTTATCTATTTCTGAATATCCGATTACCGTTTTAAATATATGTATTAATTTATGAGACTTTATTCTATGATATTATGTTAAAAAAAAATGGATGTTTTTTAAAATTTAATATGCCTTAAAATTTGACACTCTTAATTATTGTATGACCACATTTTCTCTCCATACCAGTGAGCAGTGGAATATCGTTGTTTGAAATTGAACCCGCTACTCCAGAATATATGTACACGCGTTTGAAACTTCGCTAGGTCCGTAAACATTTATATGAGTTAATGAGAATTTCAGGTATATAAGCATGAGATGTTTATGTCATATATTCGTTATATTTTATTTGTGTATAAATATAAATTTTTATTTTTTTGTTATATTTTGTTTTATTTATTATATTTTTATATAGGCATATATAAACAAATAAAAATTATTAACGCCCAGCCCAGACTACTATTATAATAGAAAACTGAAATTTCTAGAGAATATTACATTAATCACATAGATACTCTTTGAAGAAAGACATTTTTGAAATGAGAATTTAAATGGAGAGAAGGTAGGGATGAATTTAAATTTATATATAAGGCCCAACCCCAACTACTGATCGTAGAAAGCTGAAATTTCTAGAGAATATTTCTTTAATGATATTATGACAACCAAGAATAGATTTTCAAAATTCGACTTTTAAGGTAGGAAAGGGGAAGTGGGTTTTAATTATAATTAAATTTCTAGTCTATGTACTACAGATCGTAAAAATCATCTTGTTTTAAAATAATTTAAAAAAAAAATTATTCTTGTACTTTAAGACTTATATTAACATGTATCAAAAAGAGAATTAGAAAATATAAATTTATTTTTCTTCAATAAATTGAAGAAACTGGCCCTTAATTTTGTGTACACAAGGTAGTATTACCTATTAAAAAATAAAACCCGTTACTGTAAAGAAAATACATTCCTCACTATTCTCAGCATCTAAACTTATAATTCCAATAATATAATAGATACACTGTTTAAAAAAATTATCTAAACATAAGACACTATCTTCATACTTTTAAAATAATTTTAATAATAGATAAAGATTAATTAAGTTGATAGGTAAAACAATAAATTAGTACCTACTAATTTTGAATAAATACTTATATATTATATATAGTATATTTTATTATATACCTGCCTAGTATATTTATATACAACATACATTTATAAAAATATGTAGATATATGAGTATATATATATATATTATATAAATAAATAAACAAATATATATATTATACATATATATTAAAAAACAAAAATAATAGAAAAACAAACAAAAGAGTTGTTATAAAAATTAGTTTATTACCTACCAGCTTCAGATGAAATTCCTTTACAAATACTAAACAAAGAAATAAAAATAACTCAAATATTAAAAAAATATCATGAATATATGGAGAAAAATACAAATTTATACAATAAAATACGTAGAATATAATACTAATAAACAGCATAGAAATTATTTAAAATGCTATAATACTTATAAGATGGGTGTTGGACGTTTGCGCATCGCTATTGTTAAAAATGACCTTTTTATAGGCCGTTTGCGCATTGCTCTTGTTGAAAAATTCTACCTTTACATATAAATATGCAAAGATCGATAAAATCGATATCTCAGTTTTACCAAAATCGTTATTAATTGGTTAATATTCCAAAAAAAAGAAAAAAAATTACGAAAATATATTATTTATCTCAGTTTTACTAAAATCGTTAATATAACAAAAAAAAACAAAATTACGAAATTATATATATAAAGCATTCATCTCAATGACTAGAATCGTCAATAGTATTAGTTAATATTACACAAAAAAATTACAAAATTATTTACAATAAATATTATTTTTAAATCTAAATCCTTTTAAACCTGTATCCCATAATTTTTAAAAACTGTTGACGATTTATTTCTCCATTTTTATATT
>JAIPRL010010966.1:0-14417 GCA_025469235.1 Pemphigus obesinymphae
CGATTTTACAAAATCGTATTTTTCGTAATTTTTTGGTAGTTTTTGCTTACGCATTAAAAAACTATTATGAAAATCGAAAAATGACCTCTTAAAAGTACCAACTAGATGCAATTTGCTACCGGAAACCTGGTATGAGTGTAAAGATCGGATCACTCCTTCTGGTCGAAAAAGTGTTTACAGAAAAAAAAAAATAAAAAAAATAAACATCATTGTAAAACCATAAGCTTCCTAGCTACGCTCAGAATCTAAAACCAATACTGTATGGCATAGATGATCTCATCTATAAACTTGGTAATAGGTCAATTAACTCTAATTTTAAAAACTACAAAGTTGTGATGAATATTATTCTAAACGTAAATTTCGTATATTATCATTTGGTTAAACGGAGACGGCAAATGCGGATGTCACGTCCTCTTAATGGTATTAGCTAAATGAGTACAGAATATTTTGTTCTTTGTATTTAATAAATAATAATTTTCTCGGTCAGATTTCTTAAACTCGTGACACATGTCGAATTACGTATTATATCTCTCATAGAACAACATCAATAGAGTCGATTATCATTGCGACTTGTGCTTTTAAAATGATAAATGAAATGTATTGATACTAAAATATTTAAATGGCTTATTTCAATACAGTAAAAAAAAAATAAATAAATAAATAAATAAATACCTAATGATTTTAAAAACATATTTTGAAAAGATATAAACAATACTATACAGAAACCGGCTGTATAATATACGTAACGAAACACTTTTGAATGAGTTAAAAACTATTTTTATTAGTTAGACATTATTGTAGTAGACTTTATTTTGTTTGTTAGACCATTTTGTGAAGTAGACTAATTTTTTTAAGCCTTTTTAAAATTAAACTATACATTATAAATGGCAATTTTAGTAGAAGAAAAGACCTTCAAGCTTAGTTTCAATGTATTCAATTGTACGTGAACAATATTTTAGTTATTAAATTTAATTATATACAATACCGCTACTATATAAATAGTATACCCAATGAAAATATAAATAACACAGTTCTTACATAATATGGTTTTTCACTGTACCTACTCCGAGACTGTAATAATAATTTTATTATATAATATATTATATATTACTTTTTCTTTTTATCAAGAAGACATATCATTTATCAATTATTTACTTTAAGAAATACATAAATACACAAAATTTTTAGTAAATATTGAACTATATCAGTTGATTGAATTTTTTTTTTGTCTTATTTTACTTAATTATTCGTGTTTTTAGTCTAAGGGGATACCACACCGACAATTTTTCAATGAAAAACTTGCATTCGAAGTTTGTGTTTTTATCAACATATAAACATGTTAGAAATACGAAACAAAAAGCAAATTATAGCTAACAATATTGTCTAGCGACTGAGGTAGCTGATTTTTAAAATATGCATTTTTCCACGTTTTGTGATCTAAAATATCGATTTTTTTTAACAGACTATAAAACGTGTAAAAATACTTATATCAAAAATCGGCTTCATCAGTCGCTAGATAATTTTGTTCTTTATAATTTATTTTTTATTTCATCTTTCTAGATTGTGCTCGAGTTGCGGGTTAAAATTATTAAAAATTCGCAAACATAACAAATATCGTGAATACACGACAATTAATAATGGTGTTGATTCAAGATTATTTTTATATGACTTTTTAAAAATATATTAAAATATTTTTAAATTGTTAGACTTTATTTCTTTTTTTTTTATTTCATAAAAATTGTCTATATAAAATCCCTGTTAAAATCGGATTTGTGGCGTCCTTCTAAGGCGCCTTCTTCTTCTCCTTCGCTTTCTTTCCCAACTATTTGGCGTCCTCCTAAGTGGTAATTCTTTAAATACGTGTACAGTATATAATATAGATATACTATGTGGCTCGTAATATACACGTCTGTATATAGTTTGAAATTATACAACATAATTGTTTGGCGAATGACGTTCACTATTGTTTCAAATTTTTCAAATTTTAATTTTTCTTCGTAATAAGTGTGACCAATCTGAAAGTCTCGTGCAGTACATCCCAGCCATACATTTATGTAATAATATAATGAATGTCTCATATACATATATTATAATGTGCGTACACTGAATAATTTTAGCAAAAAACACGGTTCGACTATTTTTTTTTGTAAAAATTATTTTCTTAATTTAAATATTCGTATTTTACGAAACACTGCGCGGCACTTTGTTTCGAATATAATGCGAAAATCCAGACGTTTATTTGTGCTTATTAGTGTGTTAATAAATTAATGTAGTGTTTTTTTTTTTTCGAAGATTTTAAGCGGGTTTAAATACACATTAGTATACGTTTCGTATACGCGTATAATATGACACGTATACATTATGTCATTATCGACAAGACGTATATACGCATCCGTATAGCTGAGAAGGACGAACAATCTTTGAACCGGCCACGGTGTGACAAGTGAAAATATCCGCTTTGGATCGTGTCCATTATACGTCTATTGTTTTCCGGCTCTGCGAAGACAATGTTCGAACTTTGCAACTAAATACCGTACACGTAATAATAATACGTAACACGGGAGAAAAATAAGTCATTATTCATTTATAGCTTTTCGTCACGTGATATTATAATATTCAAGACGATAAGACTAAGTACTAAAACTAGTAAAATATGCGGTATTATACAGAAATATTGAATCGGGCGTACACGAATCCATCGTCCGTGGATGGACGAGATGCTTTAGAATGCGAAATGTAGACAAATTCAAGTTGAATGTTACACAAACGTTTCGCTATTTACACTCTCCGAGCTAATGAGGTCAAAGCTTATGTGACTAGTGTATGGTTGGTCATGGCCAATCATGATAATATAATGCACGCTTACAAAACATGACCTACAGATCAAGAGGATGAACGAAAACTATAACTGGCACGGGAAAAAAATGCCCTAAAAACGAACCAAAAACGAATGAACAAACTTGGGTAAATTAAATTGAAGAGAGCCAGGTTTCTGTTGAAGAGTCGGACATGTAGTTGCAGTGATCCGATACGCGAGACTGTGCAAAGACACACTAAGCTCAAGATCATAATATATGGCAGTATTGTTCTTGTTTTTGTCGAATCGTTCTTGGTATTGGTCCTGGTCTTGATGGATCGGTAAAATTCAGTATTGATCTTCTTTTTGAATCAATTTTGGCCTTCTTCATGGTCACGGTCTTGTTGACTAAATCTTGATTAATTGAAATAAGAATGCATAACTTGGGATAGATTCAAAATCCATAATGTTTTCTACACTCATATTTAAGTAGAAAAATAACATTATTTCGAAAGCCCAAACGATTTAATCACCTATACGACGTCAACGGTATTGATCGGAACGAACGACAATAGTATATCTACAGGTATATTGTATACACGAGTAGTTAACTGTTTTTAATAACATCGAATTTTCCTAAACACTCGAGAAATAATCGGAAATCCGTTTATTCGTATTTTCGATAATCTTCCCAGGAAATAATACAATAGGACATTGTTGATTTCGTTGAGAAAATTATAGATTTTGTGTAGAATTCTGAGTAGAATGTATACCAAATATAAAATATTTTCTTCTTCTTCTTCTTTCTTTTCTTATTTTCTTTCGCCTTCTCTCCCTAAAATTTCTAAAGTTCCTCAATTTTATCACGCTTATAGGTCTTTTAGGAGGAAATTTTGTGATCACACAACAATGAAATGTGATACGGGTAAGGGGTTACTCTTAGATTAATTTTAAAATGGATTTAAATATTTCTTAATTTTTCGATTTTTTTTTTATAATATTTCTCAAAAATTGCCTATATAAAACCACATAAAAATGGTAGATGTAACGGCACCCAACACACGATTTTAAGGCGTATTATTTAGGCAATTTATTATACTTTAATTGTACGATTTTGTATTCGTGGGACGAGTCTATACGCAGGATATTAGAGCAACGCCTTATCATTTAGTTGTTATCACCCGATATTATCATTTATTTACGTTATCAAATTATTTAATTTTTAGTTTATTTTCTTTTATTAAAAATGTGTACTCTATGATGTGTACCTACCTACTTGATAAACTGGAAATATAATTTAAATAACTATACTTTGTTGCATTAATTGTAAAAAAATATATTTCATCAAACAAACAGACATTATCATACTGTTATTAAATTTGTTTTATTTATCTACATTTAATTTTGTAATTTGTAGATAAATTATATATATATATTTTAAAATAATAAATGAAAAATTGACATGTTAAACAGTAAACTGTATACTACCTATTATTTAAATGCAATAAATCGGGATTGTTGGCATATACAAACTTGTATTATGATAACTATACAGTAATACTAAATATTTTAATTGTTTAAAAAATGTTTTTATATTCCTAAAACAATTATTGGAATTTGGTTTTGGTTTTGTAGTAATGAAATCAAGAAAACATGATGGTAATTTATTCAAAATTCAAATTTTCGTCATTTGTTAATATCTTTCAAATTATGATCTAATAATTGAAAAATTTGTTTGTGAATTATATTGGTAGAAAACAAATCTAAATACAGGTTTTCATTTGAACGTTGAGATTTGTCAATTAAATATATGGGTTGCCCAATTAAAAACATGTATATTATGAGTGTGTAAATGGACCACTTAGAAAACCCAATGATAATTGTACAAATATAAGTTATTCTTGGTACTTAAAATAGATTACTGAACATAACCATACACTTATTTTGGTTCATATAGAATGATTCCCTGACTCGTACAAAAAGTAGATTTTCTCTGAATAGCACTAAAAAGTTCAATTGTCCAGCAACTATGGTTATGACTAAATTTAAATAGTAATATAGTACATATAAATAATTATATTAACTATTGTGAGTAGAAATTATGGAATCTTCATGTTTGTCAGTAAAATTTTAGAGAATAAATTATATTTCTAGTTTACTAAGTGCATATAGTGCAAAAGGTAATTTATTTTTAATTTCTAGTTAATGGAAAAAGTTGTACCAATCTATAATATCTATAATATTAAAGAAAAATAAACTGAAAATTCAATTTGATAACGTGAATAAATAAATAAACGTCGGATGATAACAACTAAATGATAAGGTGTTGCTCCAATGTCCTGCGTATAGACTAGTCCGTATTCGTGTGGGGCTTATCTTGACTTATCACTATATGCTATCTGCTGATAATTGATAAAAATTTAACAATAATACTATTTTACCAATTTTTTATGTGTCTAAGCATTAATATTACGAGCATAATATGATTTTCCTATTTAAAATTGTAACTAAAGTACAATAATTTTAAATTATTATATCTTTTAAATAAATAAATAAAAGAAAAAAATTACATTTTATCATGGAATAAAAAATATATTGCCCCATAGCTTATCATTCGGGAACGTTCAGGAAGGCTATATCTATGCATATTAACTTTTTGATTACAAAATCCTACGAAGTGATAAGTGATAACAATATATTTTTACAGTTTCACCAACATCATAATAATATGGGAATTTTAATCTTTTTATCTGGTTACTGTGTTCCTCTACCACTTGCATCACATATGAAGTATTATGGCCAACCTTGGTCTAAATCAATGAAATAATACATCGCTTTCAACCTCCTTCAGTGATTATCACTTAATAGTATTTAAATGACAATTGATAACTCCTCCATTAGTCTAATAGGTACAAAATACTATAACTTTATTGTATTTACTAATAGTGATTACTGATACCATAGACAATAATTTTATACTCAGTCTACCCTGCAAACACGCCACTGTCCATGTCTCGAATGAGACGTTAGAAATCATCTAGTTGTTTTTATCTAGTAGTTATTTGTCGTATAATTCGTTATTATTATTATTATTATTATTTTGTATGTTATAGACGTAAATCATTTTCCCGGAGTACCTATCTAGTATTTTTTTAACGAATTAAATGTAAGCAGACTTACAAGCAGACGGCAGTATTTAGTTATTGACAGCGTTAGTATTGATAACAAATGAACTACCTGTGTATCGGTCTATATTTAACGTGAACTTAACTATAGTCATAACACGCATAAAGCTGTTATATTAAGGTACGAGTATAATATAATATGTTATTATGACTACACACACTAGGTATATATAGTGTACACGTAACATTTGGTTCTTTTTTATGTATGGAAGATTTGTAAATATATTCTACACGAATGTCTATAAAATATACTTATAATAATCGAACGATGCAACAATAACAATAATGCAATAATAATACAACGTGTATGCGTCTATTGTATAGTTACAGAATATCATACGATAACATTTCCAAAGATCGAAACGATAGTGATAAGAATAAATACTTCGCGTTCAGCGTTCATACAGATAGCAGCTATAGTGTTGCACCTGTTGCATTATCTGAACTAAATTTGATAGGAAACTAAAATCGTATATAAAATAGATATTATAATAGTCGCGCCTCCATAATATAATATTATAGTCAGTCAATCATTAATATTATTACCATGGAGTGCGTGTTTATTTTTTCACAATATTTTTTGTATCGGGAAATGGGCGGTGGCTGCGTTGTTGAAATGCCATTAAATATAATATTTAAACACATCATATTATAGCGTAGGTATATCGGCATGAAAATTACTATTCGCACCGCCTCACATTTTTATGCGAACAATACAATATAGGTATATTATCGAATTCAATCGACAATTTTATGGTCGCAATAACGACGCGTGTCATTACGTGCGCATTATGAAATACAATAATAATATAATTATACGAACGAATTCCAGCGACAAGGGGGGTAGGGAAATTTTTCATAAAAGGAAAAACTGAAAAAAAATTCGAAAATAACAAGCCTTCGGTCCATCAATGGTTATATATTATAATATACAGCATGTCCAAAATATGACATTGATCTTATATATTATTATTATTTAGCATGTTTGCAATTTGTATATTAAATTAAATATCAATGAATTTAGTTGTAAAATTATATGTTAGCCGATAAGTAACAAAAAAAAAAAAAAAAAATATTGAATTATGTCGATTTCTCAGTTGATAAAAAAAAAACGCGTCATCTCTATTGGGACTATTTATATGGTCATTTGGATTAAGAAGGATACCTATACATTTCCATATTTAAAATTAAATATTATGGTAATTTGGCCAGCTTTTAAAATTGGTTGGCCCGTTTAATAGGTACTGGCTACAGGCTTGTGCTTTTCACTGATCTACTTACAAATTTATAAAATTATGAATTTTTACTTTCTAAAACATGATAATTCATGGTTATCACAAAAATGTTGTTTTCTATAAATTTTGTAATAATTGTTTTAACTCTAAAATTATTTTAAAATGCCATTTCGTTTATATTGCTTAAACACGTTTTACAGTGTTGAAAATCTTCACAGCTACGTTCAGTCAAAAAAAAAAAAATTCATGACGCCCTGCAGGGACTGGATGATTTTTTTGGTTCCGGTTAATATGGGTTTTAACTTGTTTTAATATATATTTTTTTTAATCATTAAAAACAATAATTACCTGATACTTAATTACAACAATAAAATGCTGCTAATTCACGCAATGGTACTACGATAGCAATATGGGATACTCTTTCTCATATTACCTATGTATAGGTATTATGTAAATAATTTGATTTATTTTTTTCTAAAGCCAATTTGTAATGCGTTATAATAATATATATAAATATATTACGAGTATAATAACATGAAAGATACATTGATCATGAGTATTACATTTTTTATCTTTTATTCATATTATTTTTTCATTATATTTTAATAGATATCCTTTTTTTCTATTACAAAACTACATAATATTGTTGATAAAAATAATCGAAATTGGCGAGATGTTTGGTAATAAATGTTCATATTTGGTACTAAAATGTATTTATTTGTTTTGATTGAATTATTAATACATATATGTAAATAGTAAATCATATTAATTATTATAGGTACCTATATACTTGTTGAGGTACATAATATTATACTAACGCATACTAGGTATAATTTGTTTAGGTAATGACTAATGCTCATAGATTATTAATATTTTAAAGTTGTATATTTAAAATCTACCAACTATAACATAGCTATGTAATAATTTAATATTAAAATATAATATGACTTTATTCATATAAAAAAGGTGCTGGCCTCTAGTAGTTCTATTTTCTAATTAAATTGAATGCAAAAAATAATTCAATGTAGGTATGGGTCATAAAATTAAGATATATCGGAACCCAAAAACCTGAAAAACGTCTAATTACTCTAATTGATAATATCGGTTCCGGCTTAGATTTTGGTTAATACAAAAATTAAATTTTGGTTTTGTTTAAGATTCCGGTACCAATATTTCCATAAGGTACCATTCCAAAACTGGTTCTTTTCGGTCCGATTCCAACCCCAGATGACAAAATTGCTCTACTATTTATATGTTACCTATATAGGATTTAGTATCCGGTTATAACGGAAGACCTTTGGAAAGATGAGAATCCGGGCATGAAAAAGGTCTTTACAAATTATTTTCATTTTCAAGTACCAAAAACCAGACACCAAACGTTTGTAGAACCAAAACTTAAAGCGAAAAATTTTGTTTATAATTTGTTAACTACTGAGAAAATCGAAGAAACTCCTTTCGATCCAAAAAATTTATACATGCATAAAAAAAACCCAAATCAAATTTCAAAACTAAAATTGGTCAACAAGTTTTTTATATTTTAATCACAGTAAATAATAAGTGTACATTTCAAGTTTCTGATATTATTATTATTTACGCTAATGAAAACTATTGGTAATATTCGAAAAAAACCTCTTTAAAGTACACTACAGATAGTAGAAAGAATTTTCTATTGAAAAAAAGTCTTTACTCCAAAACTACTCTCCGGTATTACATCAATTGTTCGCGCAAAAATTATTCGAATACGACAATTATTTGTTCGCGCAAAAATTAAAGTAAATTGTAATAATCTTTAATACCTTTAAGTTTCGGAGTTATTTAAGAGAAAGACCAGGACAGGATAGTGTATTATTATTATTTTAGATTTGAATGCAATAATAAATCATTGCATTTGATAAAAGTGATTCTGAACACCACTTTGGTGTAATATACTAGTATTGGGTATTATCTGTTGAGCGTAGCTCTATATATCTCTAGAGCAGAGACTTGGACAATAATAAAGGCTGAAAAAGCCAAAATAGAAGCCTTTGAAGTATGGTGTTGAAGAAGAACGCTAAAAATATCATGGACAGAAAGATAAAAATGCTGAGGTTATCAGGAAAATGAATACTCAAAAATCAATATGGAATACTCTAAGACTGAGGAGGAAACATGGATCGCATGGTTGCTCATCACCAACAAACAGTGACCTTCCTTTTTTTTTTTTTAGGTTCCCTTGTCGGTCGCAGATCAATTGCCCAGCGTATCCCGTTTTAAAAGAACAATACAACGTGTTCGTCAAACTGAACTTAATGCTCCTGTAAATTCTTCAAACTATAGTTTTGATATTCCTGAGAAATTTACATAGACGACAGGACGTGGCGACAATTTTCTTCTTTTTTTGATAATAAATCAAATACAAAAATAATATTATTGTTTTCGAAAAATAAGAGTTTGGAGTTGACGAATAATTTTCTTAATTGGTTTTGTGATGGAACTTTTGCTTGTTCACCGATTCCATTCATACAATTATACACTATTCACGCCGTAAATTATTCAAATATTATTCCTTCTGTTTACCTTCTTCTACCCGACAAAAAAGAAGATAAAGATAAACAAATGTTCAAGGCTCTTAAAACATTAAACCAAAATTTAAATCCCGAGTCTATTATGATGGATTTTGAAAAAGCAACAATGATCGCTATTAAGTCCGAATTTCCAAATACTTCAATAAATGGATGTTTTTTTTCACCTATCACAATGTATTTGGCGCCACATAAAGAAGTAGGGTTACAAAAAAAAAAAAATACATACAGGATTCTGAATTTACCTTACCTATTCGTATGTTACCTGCTCTTGCTTATGTACCACAAAATAAAGTTATAAAAGACTTTGAAAAACTTTTAGGTTCCAACTATTTTTCTGAAAATGAAGAACTTTTAATGCCATTTATAGATTACTTTGAGGGTATTTGGATTGGCCGTTTTCGCCGTAAAGGCCAAAGAAGAGATCCGGACATTCCCATTAGTGTATGGAATTGTCATGATTTAATAGCGGCAGGTCTTCCACGAACTAATAATTCAATTGAAGGATGGCACAATTGTTTTTCATCTACATTTACTTCATCCAAACATCCATCAATTTGGAGATTTATTCAAGCACTTTAAAAAGAAGAAAATATTAATAATTTGAAAATTGAGCAGTATGTTGCGGGTCAAGAATCACCAATGGAAAAAATTTATCAAAATAAGTGTGAAAATTAAAAAAAAGATGTGCAGATTATAATAACCGTACAACAATCGATTTTCTTCGTAGTGTTTCATACAATTTTTAATTGCAAATATAAAACTATGAATTGTGTAAATTATGTACCTTTTAATTTAAATATTTTTTTTTATCAATTTATCAATTTTTATTTTAGTATTTTTTTTAATAATTTATCGTTTTTATTAATTTTTATTTATCAATTATATAATACTTATTAATTATTTATATTTATATAGTATAAATTACAATTTCTTTTTTTTTTTGGTCCTGATGGGGGGGAGGGGTGAACCTAGAATCTAACCCCCGTAAATTTGCCACTGAATTTATTATTTTATAAATTACGCGAAAAATTTGTCGCGCAAACAATTGTCGTATTCAAATAATTTTCATTCAAACAATTGTCGCGTAAATTATTTTCGGCGAACAATTGACGATATCTCTCCACCCCACACCAAAAAAACCCAAACACAAAATACAAACATTGTAAAATCAGTATAAATTCCTCGATTCGGTCAAAACCTTATATTAGCCTTTTATTAATTAAAAATTATATAAAGCTATTATGGTATAAACAATGATAATTCGTATCCGAATACACGGTGACTGATTTTCTGATATCGGCTTAGTGTCCACGCTCGGGTTTAGGTATTGAATGATTGACAAAGTTCTTTAATAAGATTTTGGTTAAAGTAAAATTAGTTAAAGGACTATGGGTTAAGAGAGAGAGATTCTTAAGATTAAGAAACAAAATATATACAATGTAATTTTTGTGAAAGGAAACATATATAGAATAGTGAAAGGCAAGAAATAATGTTGAGTGAGGTTGTAGTGAGAGAAGTTTGAAAGGGTCCGTTATACAGAAAGATGGGAGCTTCGAAGAGATTATGAAAAACATGATTAGATGTGGATAGATGAAGTGAAGAGAAGCGTCAGATGTTTTATGTAATAAAAGAATCCCTATTAGATTAAACGGTAAATTGTGTAAGACAGTGGTGAGACTTGCCATGATGTATATAACAGAATGTTCAGCAGTATATAGGAAAGTAGAACAGAGAATGAGTGTAGCAGAGATGATAATGATAAGGTGGATGAGTGGAGAAACTAGAGAGGACAATAGAAGGAATGAATATATAAGAGGTAGTAGACGAGTAGGTTGGATAGTTGACAGAATGAAGGAGATTAGATTGAGATGGATTGGGCATGTATTAAGGAGGGAAGAAACTGAGTTAGTAAGATTAGTAAAGGAAATGTATATTGATGACATGAGTTGGAGAGGAAGACCGAAAAGGGGCGGAGGTTTGATCACGTGATATGAGTAAGGTGGGGATAAGTGAAGAAGATGTGGATAATATAGTTAAGTGGAAGTGTAAGACTAAGGTTGTTTCTCCAAACAGTTGATAGAGAAGGCGAATGAGAAGAATAAGATCTTATAATATTATACACACTATATTATGACATTGTAATCGAAAAAAAGTCCGTGCGGAATTTGTATATACCATTTTGTACACAAAAATAAATATAATATATTTTATCTTATTTTATATTATATTAGGCAACATATTTTAACGGAGTTTCACGGCAATAGAAACAACAATTTTTGGATGAATTAAATAATATTGTTTTAATTAAACATATTATACTTAATTCTTCAATTTCAATGTATCTTTCTTTGCTTTTTTTAAAAGTTTTAAATTATAAAACTACTTAGTAAATTAGAAAATATTCACGAACTTATTGAATTTTTTCAAATACATGGAATAAATTAGTATGGTACATTAAAAGAATCAAATAGGTATATGTTAGTCATAATCAGTAATCGTATTAACTATATAATTTACCATACACAATACTCCCGTATAGATTTATGCTCACAAGTTCAATTTTAGGTATGTACACAATATTATATTACAGTAGCGTTTCTTGACTTTGGACTATTGGGCGTTAATAAATTAAACTTGTAATAGAAATGCACCTCCCCCCCTTTTACACAAGAAAAATATGCATGCACAAAATACCTATATAATGTGCTACGTTTTTGCATATTCTGAACTCAATTATAGATATAACAGGTAAAATAAAATATTATGTAGTAAGGTCTCCATGCTCCTAGAGCCAGAAATCAATTAATTTTTCAAAATTTGGTAACACTGTTGTATAGGGTCGGTTGTACCCTTTCCAACGAGAGGCGGCTCAACTAAATCCGATGTTTAGTTTGCGTCTGACACGCGTTTAAGATGGACGTTTCTATGTCTACCACCTCTATTCCCGTGTATGCTCAATGCGAACTTCGAGCCGTTATTCGTTTTTTGCATTCAACGGGTGAAACACCAATATCCATAAATCGAAAACTTTGTCAAACACATGGTACGGGTTGCATGCCTTTAAAAAATGTTAGAAAGTAGTGTAGAGAATTTTCAGGAGGTCGGACGGAAGTTCATGATGAACAAAGAAGTGGGAGACCTTCGATTTCAGACGAGTTGAAAGAACAAATTGAATGAGAGCTTCGTGATGATCGACGAATGACGGTTCGAGATCTCGGACAAAGATTTGAGTTGTCGAAAAGCACCATTCAAAAGTTTTTTAATGATATGGGCTATCACAAATGTTGTGCTCGGTGGGTGCTTAAAATGTTGACCGAGGACCATAAGTGCCAACGCATTGAGACTTCTCGAGACTTCCGTCTCGTTATGCCGAACAAGGAGAGGTTTTTTTAGACTTCATAGTAATGAGTGATGAGACATGGGTTTATTACTTCACCCCTGAGTCCAAACAACAGTCACTGGAGTGGAGACATTCTCGTTCACCGGAAAAAAGAAAGTTTAAAGTGACGCAGTCTGGTCGAAAAATCATGG
The DNA here is from genome assembly GCA_025469235.1 of Pemphigus obesinymphae. Taxonomy (NCBI): domain Eukaryota; kingdom Metazoa; phylum Arthropoda; class Insecta; order Hemiptera; family Aphididae; genus Pemphigus; species Pemphigus obesinymphae. The sequence goes on from JAIPRL010010966.1 coordinate 13,313, forward strand.
CCACTATTTTTTGGGACAGGAAAGGAGTTATTTTGATTGAGTTTATGCCAACCGGGACAACCATTAATGCAGCTTCTTGTTGTGAGATTTTGAAAAAACTTCGCAGAGCCATCCAAAATCGAAGACGAGGCATTGCCAGAAGTGAACATTGTACTTGTATGTTCATTGAACACATTGTTCAATGGTACTACCTCATACCCGCATACAGTCATAAACGGCTAGGTACGATATACACAATTATTGAAAACAATACGACGGCACTCAGCATAGTCGTATCCGGCAAGTCGTTGTTCCAAAATTTAACGCCTTGGTCAGGTATTGACCCTGTACCGAAGTTACCCGATAAACGTACGATCATATACGATTATAGGTATAAAGGTATCGTGAAGCCGTTGACAAAATATTTAAACGTCCTACAACACGTAAACACATCGTGGTCGAATTTCGAGGCAAAAACCGGTTGTATTTGTTCTGTTGGTTCAATATATTTATTTGCGTTCCATAATATATACCTACTAATAATAATGGATCTAAGACAATCGACATATTTATATTTGATATTATTTATATATTATATAAACAATCGTACATTGTTTTTTTATTTTTAAATGCATATTAATTATTGTGATCAAAATAATCATTGTACACGTAGATTTTATAAGGCGTTAACGCACAACTTGCACACCCAGAGAAAACTCCACTGTTATATTATATTATATGATAAAATATAATACAATTTTATTTTATTTGATCATTTATTTAATTTTTTTATAATATAATTTTTATTTAATTGATAAATAATAGATACCTATACACTATGCAGGGAGTATAGGACACTTCCCCGTCAACTATATCCCCGTCAGACATTTACCCGTCCCCGTTTCCCCGTCGGACATTTCCCCGTCTGATATAATTCGCCATCGGACATTTCCCCGTCCGATATATTTCCCCGCCGGACACTTACCCGTCTATGTTAACTCAAACGGATACTCTAATAATTATTTTTACGCGAACATAATCAAAATTATATTGCTAAATTTATATAATACATAAAAGAGAATAAAATCTGTGCAGAACATTACCTTTATTTTATGCTTTTATCATA
>JAIPRL010010967.1:0-14413 GCA_025469235.1 Pemphigus obesinymphae
TGTATGTATGTATGTATGTATGTATGTATATATGTATGTATGTATGTATGTATGTATGTATGTATGTATGTATGTATGTATGTATGTATGTATGTATGTACACTATATATATATATGGGAAAATTCTCATCCATAAACCCGGCTGACATAGAATGATACAGAAAAAGCACGAAATAATTATAATGCGAATATTATGATTTTTATTTATTTTATTTTCTGTAAGTACACTTATCAGGAAAACTACCGAAAATAACCGAAAAATGTTATTTATCGGAAGTTAATATTAATTTGTATTTATTAGACAGTGTTCAGTGTTAAAATACAAGATTTTAAAAAAAAAATTATAATAATAATAATTTTACTGTACCTATATCTTTTCGTATAATGAAACGAAAGAAGTTAGGCAACGTTTTTAATATTAAAAAATATCGAGCGTGCTCAATCGTGACACCAAAAATTTGGCAAAAAAATGTACCGGGCTCAATCGTGTTGCAGCCGAATTTAGGTAGTATTAAATGAAAAACGAAAATTTAACGCGCATAGCTATTTTTGTGTATTAATACCGACCGGCTGCAACCATAAATACGGCGGTGCGATGCGTGATGATATGTACATAAATATTATTCAGGGGTACACGAGCCGCTACCGATAATAATATAACTAGTATTTAATGAACGAGTTCTACCGAAATATTTTAAAATTGCTTATAAAAACATTTACAACTCATAGAATATAAAACGCTTTCGTCTTCTGTATTTTATTTATATATTATATAATATTATATCAACATATAACAATGAAAACTTGAAATAATACGTAATTGTATAAAAGGAAAAATGGATTTAATAAAATTACAAATTTTTATATTTAATATGAATTATTAACATCAAAATATTCTTTGTTATTAGTTCCAAATTGTATATAAATAAAATATAAATGCACTATGTAGCATACATACAACATACACGTAAAACATGTTGTATTCATACACTTTACATAATTATGTCTTTACTGTGACATTTTAATATTTTGGAGCTCTCGAGCTTCGGGTATCAATGATTTAAGGTGTTGTGCACGGCTCTTACAGTTCGGATGATCGGTACTCCACCAAGGCCATTTAAAATAATCGTTATTTAGTTCTGCCATCGAGGAAAATAACTTGTAGCCTTCGGTGAGGTCCGTACAGACTTTCGCGGCCAACATAAATCCACCACGATCGGCTTCTGTCTCCAAAGCTCTATAGTAAGGCCATTTAACGAACAGATTAGTAGCTAAATTGAAGTTGGTATGAACTGACAACGCCCTGTTAAACGGCAACACTGTCCATATAAAGGTGATCGGTATAATTTCCAGGATGTAAGCCACGAGATCGAAGCTCATTTGTCGCTTAACGTGTTGATTCACGCAGTGCGATATCTCGTGCCCGAGGATTATACTCATCTGATCGTCGCTGGCGAAATTCGATAAGCCAGTGAACACGTATATTAAATTTTGGCATACAAACGCGTTTAACCCTGGATCTTTAACCATAACGAGGCGCCACTGCTGGTTCCGAATCATATCCAGGGAGTCGTTGACTTTCAGTAACTTTTGCAATATGTCGTTCACTCGTTGATATTCAAGGTCTAACGGCTGCAGCAGCAAATCGTTCTCGTCAAATTGTTCCAGTAATGTATAATTGAAGAAATTTGTGACTTTTTCCATTCTTGAATTGCTGAATATGAGTAACTGCCTGCGCCCAGTGACCGGATCCAATTTCGTGTGATACCATAGGAAACCTGCAAGCAGCCCCAACGCAACCGCTCCCGTACACAATATCACCTTCCGCTTTTTATTCATTCTTTCTTTAAAGTTCTGTTTTTCTTCGACATTTTTCCTGTTCCACCAATAGTGCGTTTTCTGTGCTATTATAATTCCACATCCTTTGACGGTAACTAGACCCAATTGCATGCCTAACCACATGAGATACGACGACGCCTTTTCTCGTCCCACTAAACAATATTTTACAAAATGTATTAATATATTCCAATATCCGATAAACATTATTTCAACATAAAATAATATCTGAAAATCAAGATTGCATAGTATAGGTAATAAATATTTAATATGTATATTATTTGTTATGTAGCAATTTTCCATGTTCTACATACACCATGTATTTTACGGTTAAGAGGCCTCTGTCGCTCGGTAAATTTTTACTCAAAACATCCCTTATTTATAATATAATATAATTACGATAATACCGATAGTGGTTTCCACGAAACTAAAATCAACGCGTAGCCGTGTAGCAATGCATGTAAGAACAAAACAATATCAGATTAAAATAATAATATGTGCTTGTTTGGTTATCGAACTGTTGACCCTTGATAAATACTGCGATGGATGCCACTTAATTAAAAATAATAGGCGAAATAAAATTGTTTACCAGTTATTAATTATTCAACAGTTACATAATATTACGTAAGCAATTATTGTTATAAACCAAATAATCCCGTTGATCACCAATGGAAACTGCAAATCAACAAAACTGATAATATCTGAACACAAAAATATACTTTAGAAAATATATCGGGAAGTAAAAAAATCAATACAAAAAATACCCGATAGTTAAAATATCAAAATTCAAAATATCTATTTTAAAGTATAGATATAAATTTAAAATTATCCAAGATCAAAAAAAAAAAAATAAAAAATAAATTCAAATTATCTTAAAAAAATCAATTCTTCGATATTTTGCTGTAGATACAAGTGAAATACCTTGCAGAGTAAATATTATTGTAAATTAAATACGTTCTAAGTGTATTTATGTAGATGTATAAAATATCAATTGGCGAATAAAAATTTGGAGGAAAGTGAAAATGGAATTTTATTTGTGACGAATATGAATTTATGTTCTTGGAGGGAAATGGTCCACACAATTTATCGTATTAAAATTAATCGTTTCACCCTCTCTGTAGAATTTGACAGAAAACACGTAATATAATAAAAATAATATTATGTATATATATATAATAGGTACATTATTTTATTTCATTACAATTATTTCTTTCTACCTATGTTATTGTTTTCCTACACGGAATATATAACACCTATCGGGTGCAACTTCTTGTAAACTCCTTTTAAGTGAGACTACTTGTAAGTTCAACACTTTTTGAGTGCAAAATCTTGAATTTATTACCCCATTTGGGTGTGACACCTAGTGTAACCTTTTGAGCGAAACATCACATAAGTGGAATTACTTTTTAGTGTAATTCGTAAACCTTATAATATGTAATCAGCCATGTTATCAGGATCCGGAATAGTCGGTGAACGAAGTATTTTGAGAAATAATAATGTTAATTAATTAATTTTAAAAATATTTCGCCTGCGGCGGAATTTGGTGTTCGCTTTCTAGAAGATAGTCTTTCACACATAAAGTGTTTCTGGTGTAGGTTGACAAAGTAGATAGGTAATTCAAAAATGTATCGAACTGACTATTCTCAGATTTTTATAAAAACTCGAACTAACGGGTTTCACATAACATACATAAATTATATATTTAATAAAAATTTTGAAAAATACCACAATAATATATTATAACAGATGTAATTATATTACATATGAGAATTCGGTCAGACGTCTCGAGCTCTTATATGTGTGGAAATATTTGAAAGTCCTGATAAAATTTCACTCGAATGTATTAATATAAATATAATTAATATATTGTGAAAAATACTAAGAAATTCCAACGATTTGAAATTCATTACTATGAGATATAAAAATATATAGTAAAGGTTATATACCCTAATACGGGAATGAGTTGGTCGGACTTACCGTTTTCGGAGTTTAACAAAACTTTGTTTGTTCCAACTGGGATGGAAATTTACAAATGTCCGAAAAAAAAAAAAATACGTATTTGCCATAGGCTATTATAATAGGTACTCGGTACAATATTATACGTAGGTATTTCAAAAGAACAGAAAAAATAAAATAAATACGTATAATGATAAATAGGTACTAAATAATATAAGTTGCAATGATAAGAAAAAGTATCCTTCACGTATCATATAACGGATAGACTTTAAACACTCGTTATTTACGCGGACGCCGAGATCGAGAAAAATAAGGCGAAAAAAGTCATATCGGCATAATGAATTTCGAACCGGTGTACCCGTATCGAAAGTTCGTTCAACAATCGACGCTATCTATACCACCAAGTTACTTACTCTGATAATAATATGGTCGTCATTTTTCGTATTTAAACTATTCAGATAACAGGGTACAGTGTTTCGACTCATAATGTAGGTAATGTAAATTTTTTATAAAACTATTATCCCCAAATAGAAATCTACGAAAGTCCGAGATAAAAAATGCGAACTTGCCACAGGGTATTATAATAAGTACTATTATACGTAGGTACAAAATATAATAAATATATTTAATAATAAAATTTGCAACGATAAGAACATTTATTAAGATTTCGTTCACATATCGCGTACATTGGATAAATATTGTTGTCTCCGTAGACGCCGAGATCGAGAAAATAAAAACAGATCGTCATAGTGGAAATAGAACTGGTTGACTCGTATCGATAGTCGGTCTGACAATCGACGCCCTATACCACTACTAAGCACTAGGCAGTCGAAATTTGTCGAATTTAAACGATTCAGATAACAGATGGTATCGTATTTCGACTCCTAATATAGATACCTACACATATTGGGAAGGAACATCTCGTCGTACAGGAATGATTCGTAGACAAAGAAATGTTGAGTCAGGCGTTAAAACATACGGAAAATCCGAATCCGACCTCCATAGTATTGAAAAACGTTGGAAAATAATCGAAAACCCCGATTTTGGGATTTCGGGGTGATAAGACGACGGCGCAAAAATGCTGAAGTGATAAGAAATAGACGGCAGAACGGTTTTCTTCCATGCGATCTATAGGATATTAACAAGGAGCTTATATAATATGTGCCTACCTAAACTTCGCGTCTTCGGGAAAGTCGAAATACGGAAAATAGAAAAATCGTAAATCCAAAGCACGACAGCGATAAAAACGGAAAAAAAAAATATCCACAAAGCCGTCTATACGGAAAACGGTCAGCGGAATTAAATAAAAAGCTTAAAGTTTTCTCTTCCACGAAAACCCATCTATTTGGTGTTATCGTAATTATATAATAGATTGTTATTTGTTGTAGTTGGTCGAATGTCGATTATTTGATTCGACGGGCGACTGTAAAATTAATATTTAAAATATAAATACTTTCATATAAATTTAGAAAATTAAATTAATACCTACTCATAAACATAACTAAAATTTTAATTATATTAATAATTACTAGAATTTTTAGTTTGTTATTACAAAAATAAGGCTATAATATTATAAATAATTACAATATTAGGTATAAAATTATAGCAAAAAAATGCTATAATTTTTTAGTAAATCTGATCAGTGGCGGTTCTTGATAAACGCTGATGTGGAGGGGGGGGGTAAACATTTTTTTTACATTTATATTTCATACATACACTTTACTTACTAGGTTTCTAAATATAAGTTTAGACACCTTAAATTCCCATTCAGGACCATTCCGGGAGGAGGGGACGGTTTTTTTGGAAAGCAGTCGTCAAAATTAAGTTCATGGTTGGCAAATAATAAAAACAGTCGATGGCCATTTTTTTTTTGTTTACTCACGTTTTGAATGAAGTATTTTAGAATTTTGTCACAGCCATATTTTTCGGAATATTAAGTCGGCAAACTATCAATCATTAAGATTTTAATCGGAAAAATGGGGGAAAAAAATTTGATTCGGTAGGAAAATTGATTTTTTTTTTGCCTTTTTTATGTTTTGAAGATAAGTAATATATTTTTTTTTCACATTTTCACCCCCACCCTCCCCCTCAAAAAAAAATCATTCTTCAGGACGGCCCTGTCTTCGTTGTTTTTTGGCCATTATTTTAGATTCTGAGTGTAATATGTTTTTATGTTTTACAATGATCTATATGATGTATATACATTTTCTACCAGAAAGAGTGCTCCGATCTTCAAAAACTTAAAATGTTTCTGGTAGAAAATTACATCTAGTTGCTATTTTAAACTGTAACTTTTAACAAAAAGGTCATTTTTCGATTTTATCAATATCTTTTTAATAGATAAGGAAAACTACCAAAAAATGATGGAAAAACGGCACAAATACGAAATCGAGATTTTTTATTTCTTCGTGATTTCAAAAATAATGACTTTAAAATCCTGAAATGTATATGGAATATTTAGTTTAGTAATATTATATTCACGTTGTTTACTTTTTTTAATTTTTTGCTATTTATAGACATTTTAGATTTTAAGTCCTAAAAGGGGTAATTTAGGATTTTAAGATTTGAAAAATGTATTCAACTTTAAATATACTTTACTTTAATTAAATTTATAAAATCTCGAAAATCCGTAGTCACGATTGTTTTTAGTAGTTTAAATTTTGTCATCAAAATGATCAATTTTGAGGTATTTAAGTCCAAATAGTTGGTGAAATGAGATTTTAAGACCTGACAAATGTAATACAACGTTAGTCGAGCATTAATTTAACTAAATTAAAAAAATTGACGGGAAAAAAGTATTTTCGATTCTGAGCGTATCGAGGAAACTATAGTGATTTTACGATATTTATTTTTTTTCCACTCGACAAATTTTCTACCAGAAGAAGTACTTTGATTATTACAAACTTCCCCAGTTTCCGGTAGAAAATTGTATCTAGTTGGTACTTTAAAGAAGTGATTTTTCGAATTTCTTAATAGGTTTTTAATGCGCAATGAAAAACTACCAAAAAATGATGAAAGAATGGCAAAAATACGATTTGTCAAATCGAAATTTTTTCATTTCTTCGGATATCAAAATCAATATTTTAAAAACTGTGTATTATCTTGTAAAAAAAATGTTATGAGTAGGTATATCAACATATTTAAATAGATGTATAAAAAAGTCCTTAACATGTTTTTGTCAGTAATATATAATTAGGTACTTTGTATTCTTATTTGTGAATAATTGTTATTCGACAGTGACACATACAGCCAATCAAATACAAAGGATAAAGAAGTGAAAGAATTTTTCTGAAATTCCAATATTGGGGTACCAGTTTAACGCACCTTGCTATACATGATATTCTAAATGAACATTTTTCTAGGTGGGTTACCCTGGCACCCCAATGTTGGAATTTTAAAAAAATTCTTTCACTAGGTACTAATTCTACCAGAATTTGTACCAATTTGTATTACAAATATCAGAATTTGTACCATAGAATTTCCCGGAAGAGAAAAATCATGTATAGCATATAACTTTAAACCTACCAGCATAAAAACTAATTATATTTTTAATTATACCGTATTTACTGTAGCGTATTCTAAACTTGCAAAAAATGAAAAGGAAAATTATTTGATTTTAAGACTTTTACGGATTTCAATTCGCATTATAATTGTGAGACTCAATTTGTATGCATCGAAAATACTTCGGATAAAATCCATTCTCAGTTTTCCACTCTGTTGGTAACCTATTATTACTATATATTACATGCATTATACACATTATATATATATATATGATATTCACGTAAGACCTTACGATGTAATTGACAATATATTTTAATACAACACACTTTTTTATCCAATAAACAATAATTCATTTTTAACCGAGTGCCCGATGACATTAGGTCGATGAATATATACATTACATTACGTTATGATAGTATACACGACTGACATTATTTTAAATTTATTTACCATTTGGATCCATTTTCATATTTTCCGGTACTTTGAACGGCACACTTCTCATAATATATGCATGCACATATGATGCGATCATCGACTGTCCGATGTTCATGCATTTCGACAGCATTCTAAAGAATTTGATGACGTATGACGTGTATATTAGTAGTTTTCTTTTGATCAAAACTTTTATGGTTTTATTAAAAATACAACATATTGCAAATAAATATATTTACTTTAATATATAGCGTTTCCTAGGCTTTCAAATTTTCAAAAATTCAAGTACTTGTTTACAGCAGGGGTTTCCCAACTATGGCCGGCATACTATCGTAATCATATGATCAATACATCTCTATATTTAACCTCTCTTTATACAAAACGCCAACAAATAGGTATTGCCTTATTTTTTCTTCCACATAGCCCGAACTATTTCAGTTTTATTCCTCGGAAGTTTTTCGAGGCCGTTTCACGCGCATTTCGACGTCGAACACCGTTCAAAACTATTTTATGAAGTTTTCACGCTTTTCCGCGTCCCGTTTTCACGAGATCCTGCTACGCGTGACAGAAAATCGAGTAATATTTAAGACGCGCAGAATGCCTTTTCCCGTTTCTTTCTCCGTAGTCTTATTTTTACGCCGAAATCTCTCCGAATCGTCTTATCCCGCTCTCGCGCTCGTTTTCCGCGGCGTCGTCAGCCCCGGGCTGGACGGTTTTCACGTTCTTTTCCGTCCCCGTACCTTCTGCAGTTGATCGAACAGATTTCCCGTCCAACGTGTTGTTTTTTAATACGTTGGTACTTATAGTACCGCATGGTTTTCATATCGGTTAGCTATGCTGGTCGTTAGGTACCTAATAATAAATCGTTTAAAAACCGAATTGGAATTACAAAATATTATGTGTTCGAATTTCGAAAGGATGCTTACAGAATAATGACAAATTTAAACGGATTTTTACACAGATATATAAAATATATACTGTGGATAATACACAATGACCTTGATTACCATGCAAATGGCGTCGGAATCAATGTTCCATATGGTGTCGTATAAAAAGTTAGCTATGCAGTGTTTTATATATCTGTGGGTATAGGCGTTATCATGCGAACAAACTCGTGTTCCATTCCCTCCACTTGGCAGGTATAAGTAGGTATGATGGTTCACTGTGCGGTGGCCGCCGAAATTTTACCGGCAAGTTACCTATACCAGGTCGTTTGTTTTTAACTACATTCATTCATACTATTTGATATACCCCAGTGGCGGATATAGGATTTTTTTTATGGTGGGTGCTATTTTCCCAGTAATGGTCCTATTATTATGGAAAAAAGTACTTATTATGTATAATTTAAGGAAAAAATAATAATTTGGAGTTATATAATAAATGGCGTGGAAAATCAGTCTTGCAATGTGCATACAAAATTAATATTATATTATAATAATTAATTAACATACATAAATATATCTAAAGACTAAATGAACATTACGTTATTTCTTAATAAGTATATAACAGTGTATGTAATTTAAACAGTTTACAGTTAGACTGACCAGTCCTCCAGTTGCATTCTTCTTTCCTTCTTTCAAACTGATTGACAACTAAGTCAATATCTACATGTTTATCTTTATGAACATTTAATAGAGCCATGAACATGGCGACTGATTTTAACGCCGTCCTATGCTGCCCATGTAAATTCTTATCAGTGTCCATTCTGATTCTTATATTTTGTAATAAAGCTAAGCCGCCGTTTAGTCTGAAATTCAGTCATTGTAGAGCATATATAATGTTACTACTTTATACGAGTAGAGTTCAGTCTTCGGTCTTATTCACTTATATTTAGAAATTACAAAGTTCAGACTAAATCATTTTACAAATATTGACACAAATAATATTTAATAATTAATATCTAGCATAAAATAATAAAAGTGCTTAAAGTTTTAACACTGAAACATAAATTGAAAAACGTAGCACGTGCAATTTTTTATGATATATACCTATATATCACTTATGAAATTATAGACAACTTTTTATCATAGATAGAACTCGATCTAAATATTAAATACGGTTAGATGTTTAAACCAACAGGTTGGAAAAAATATCAATATTTTAACATAGATAATATAAATTATCAATGAAAAAAATGTATAGATAACTATAATCTATAGACCAATTTATTTACCTCAATATCACGAACTAAGTTCGTGTTCAATATTGTGTGGTAACGACGACTGGTGTTTGCTACTGGATGAATTATAGGTATCAGTTATTTTTAATAAGAATACGAAGAACGGTTGATGCTTCAGTTCTCAAGCACCCCTCTCCCCTAAACTGGATATACCAATACATGGAATTCCGTAAAAATATACAAATAACATTATTGTACAACTAAAAAAATAATTCAATACTGTACATAACAAGTTATAGCGACAAATACATAAGTAATATACCTGCTATTTTCAATTGAGTTATAATAATCTGCATTTTCTATTCAGTAATGAGTAAACGAGATTCAATAATACTTCTTAGTTTCTACACATTATACACAAATATGACCGAGTATTTATTTCATTTCTAATTTTATCGATGTCTCGTTAATCTAGTGGCGTAGGAACTATTTTTCACTGGGGGGGGGGCAAACATTTAAGGCTTATATAGGTATATATATTTAGTATATGTAATACATAAAAGCTCTCACTAATATATTTAAATATATAAGTATAATAAGTACCTATACGTAAAATATCTAAGAAAATGTGAAACCAGTTAATAAACATAAAAATATACGTGAAAAGTATAATAACTTCATAATTTTTTCTTTATAAGCTTATAAAGGACATATATAATATATACCTTGTTGTAACATATTTACAAAGTTATAATTAATAAAAAGGAATAACTACAAACAAAAATCTATGTATAGGTACTTGATGACTGACACCTGTACAACTAATAACCAATCTTGATGGTAGGTACCTATAGTACCTACATCTTTGGAACAACATAATATCATTAATGAAATATAAATTTATTTAATAAAATAGTCTCATTTGTTTGATAAAGTATTGTACCTACTTATACAATATTTTTTATCAAACAGAATAGAAATAAATTAAGTATGAAATAAAAAAATGTACTTTTTCATATTTTCGCCGGAAGTAAACAAAGTCCATGACTGACTCAGACGTGACAATTAAAAACTCGTATTGGTATATTTAATTTTAGGTGTTGATAAAACGTATGATAATGTTTCTATTCTACTATAGGATACCTAATTATTGTAATTAGATGGAATGATTTATAGAATTATATTGAGATAACACTTTTTGGTTATTACTAATATTATATCTATTATTATACAGAGTACTATAAGTTAGTGGAAAATATGAATACAGCATGATAATATGAGAAAATATTATAATTCAAATATAAATTTAATATGAGAATGACAATAATTGATAAATTACGAAAATGTAACATTTGAGTATTATTTGTTATTATATGTTACAAATGAATTATGCATGTTTACATTGATGATGATTGTTTATTTTATCCGAGGAGGCAAAAATATAACTTTTTATACCTGGTGGGCAACTGCCCCCTACTCCTATGCCATTGCTCTAGTCCATCGTTTTAATTCAATCACCAGGCTATATTAAATACAATAAAAAGAAAAATATATTAATATATATATATATTAATTGTAATGTCAGTATTGTTCTTTAACACAATGTACTCACTGTAGTATTACTGGCGATTGTAAATTTTGTAGTTATCAAACCGAAAAATAATTTTAAATTAATACTAAAATAATCCTATTTAATATACTTATACCATTACTATTACTGTAATATGGTAAACAAACAAAATGTCGTCTATATATTATGACCATGAAATTTTGATACCATACGGCAAGCGTTTTATGAAAAAATACAAACTGGTATTTGAATTTCATACCTATAATCTTACATATAATGTGAAAGTACATAGTGAGGTATGATAAAATATAATACGTTGATTGACTTTAGCGTTGATTTAGGTAGGTATCATACCTTTATTTAAAACAAATATATCGCAATCTATACTATAATAATATGATATATTGGAATGACGATTAAATACATTTTTTCAAAAATTAGCTAATTAATTACATACATATTTAATGAAATACACAACAAAAAAAAAAAAACACTCTTTTATCAGATATAAGTAGGTACCTCCTATTCATAAAATAGTCGTCTTTCGAATTTTAATTATTATGTTATAAGAACTTGAGATACCTATAATTAAATAAATATCAAATATAATAATTTACCAATTTCATTTAGTATGGAAAATGTATCGTTATTTTGCTATCATATGTAATACTAAAAACTGTATTTAATCTGTTAAAAAGTAAGTACTTAAAACTTACCTACATTTTGATTCTATGATTTTAAAGACCACAATCATTTATAGACACGACTTCTCATGTATTACGTAAACTATATGAAATATTAATATATCCATCTATATATATATATATATATCTACTTAATTGTTAAATTGATAGATTCATACAATGCACACACAACGCACATTTAAAAAAAATTTAAATAATCAAACGATTGTTATCAGTTATCAGATAATATTATAGTATTCGTGGTAAACCGTGCGCAACAGATTATGTTATCAGTAGGTAACACAACTAAAATGCAAATATCATTAAATTTACCACTAATATAGAACAGTTTTGCTTCCATATAAAAATAAATATGTTTCCAAAGCAAGGACAGCGGGTAACGCTTCCAGTGCTCTCACTTCTACTATACAATTAGACGCCAAAATATTGAATACAATATATGAAACTATGTCGATATTAATGTCCTTTGACATAAAATAGTTGTGATTGGAATGTCTGAAGTATTCGCTGTTAATTAAAACAGCGAATGATACCTATATTAAAAAATAAACATATTTCATTCTGTCCTACATTATAATATTTGGGCATAACAATTAAAGTCATCTACTTAAAAAAAAAAATTAATATAAATATCTATAAAAAAGTTTTTTAATTATAATTAAAATGTTATACGAATAGCTTACTTTTGTAAGCACCCAATTTATAAAAACATACATATACCTATTAAATATAACCTGTTTAATAAAATATGGAAATTTTACTGTTACCAAAAATAATTTTGAAGACTACTTAATGAAAATCAAATTCATTTGTAGATATGTATTCTCGTATATTACCTAAGCCCAGTGGTGTAGTCGTAAATAATGTTTTTGGTATACGCTTCAATTTTGCAATATAATTTATAAATTTAGGTAGGTTTAGTAGGTACCTACTTTTATTGTGCATTGAAAAATTGTAATTTTTCTTAATATTTTTTAAGAAATGTGGTGTTCTCTTATTATTTAACGTCTCATAGAGTTTACTTGTATCGGGAGATTCACACTAGAGCTTTTTTTACGGTGTAACGTGACGGCGTTAATTAATTAGACAAGAAAATTAGAACATTGATAGAAAAAAAAAAAAACTGGTGAAAATAGTAAACAGTTTAAACGGAACCGCGCTAAAAGCTCTATAGTGGATTCGCCTTTACTGGATTTTCTAGGATGAATTTTGTTATAATATAACGAAACGTATCAAACCGTGTAATAAAAAAAAACGTAACGCTTGTTATAATTTCGCGACGTCATGGATTTTAAGCCTAAAAATCTAGGTAAGACTGGATACTTGTTAATACTTTTTTTAAACTTATTTAGTTATTTTTCTATACTCATCAGTTTTATAATTAAAATAAATTTAGTGTTTATAAATTCTAATCACAAACAAATGTTTAAAAAAAATACAGTAAAATGATTACTGGTTATTTATTTGAATGAAGTAATGTTTTATTAAGGGATACGATCGTATACCTGCGTATACCCTCCACTACATCACTTCCTAAACCACATGAAATATACAATATAACTGCTTTAATGTTAGATTGATATGTTTACAGGATACCTATAAACATCTGGAATGTAAAAAACTGAACCGCAAAAATCTGGAATTTTTATTTTTAAAACCGTATAAATCTAGAATGTACAAATCTGGAACGTTACAAATATGGAACACACAAATTTGGAACGCACAAATCTGGACCGCATATATCTAAAAATTATAATTTGGATTGTACTAATGTACTGGCCTCACAACCATTTATTTTAAAGAAATTTGGTATAGGCAATTACATTTGCGCTTGTATTAATTTATTGTGTGAACTATTCTTTTAAGGGGTTAATACCTGTTGTCTCAATATTGCCAATAATAGGACCATGGTTTCGGTACATTATTTACAATTACAATTTTCTTTTTGTATATTATGTTAATGATAGCAATGTATTTTTAATATTTAAGTGGTTGATAGTTTAAAATTTAAAATTACATAGTGTAATATCTTATCTTATCAATACTACGTTATAAATTACCCTCTGCAGAATATAACATTTACCATGTTATCGAATATCAAGTATCAACTGGAGATAATAAATTACAATGATTTCCAGTTTATATACTAATTGTAGCTTTTGAGTGAGTAGTAGGGTTTTGTATGTTCTGGAACCTAGACTAGCCAAAAAAAAAAGTTCGAGGCGGTATTTCTACATATTTTGACCCGATATTTGGCTTCTTTTTCATTTTTCCCCATATGCATATTTTTTT
>JAIPRL010010968.1:0-14412 GCA_025469235.1 Pemphigus obesinymphae
ACAATATTACTCCATTCGTATGGTGACAGTATGTTGTATGTTCTGGGACCCCTTTTTTCTTGGTAAATTTTTTCACGTGGTTGAATGGACCTCCATTCATCAACTGAAAATGTGATATTAAATGACAAAACTCTTTACCATCCTGATCGAAATCTTCATCATTGGAATAATGATCAATTTCGAAAACTTCATTATGGCCTGCAAACAAGTTAGTTAAGTTTGCTTTTAGATTTTGTTAATTTAATTACCTTTGTATGTATTCGTATGAAACAGTATTTAAATTAGATATAAAATGTAAATTCCTATACCTATGGAGTGAATACCTAGTAGTTTGACTTACTATTATTAGAGTCTCGTAAATTGTTTTCTCTAATTTCTGTAATTATTCCTAGTTTATTTTTAATATTTCCACCATTTCGATACACTCGAATTCGAATTGAATCTGGTGTTATTTATTTTTGTAATCTAACACTTATCTCTGTAGCTATTTTCTTCCATACATCCGAGTTAACGCCAGCTATACATATAACATAAATACTGTCATTAAATAATTTGAATACATTTATTAACAATGACTTTTTTTATAAATTTCTTATAAAATTATACATAAATTTAAACCATTTTATAATCAATAAATTTCCGTTTTTCTTAAAGGCAATTTTATGATTTATTCGCGTTACGCAGTGTATTTAAGTGAGTAGTATTTGGTGTTTATAAACTATAGTGTGTGTAAACTGTAAATACGTTTGGAAAAATATTACTATACCCATATACTTATACTATATCGGTGACTGGTGCAGCGGTCAACATCAGGGTTGGAAAAAAACGTTTTTTTTTTTTTTTTTAAAAAAAAGTTTAAAACGGTCTTTTCAAGGTGTTCTTTTTACATGTTTTAAATACGTTTTTTTTTTGTTTTAAAAGTTTTTTAAAAATACAATTTTTTGGGAGGAAAGTCCGATAATTAAAAATTGAGGTAACAGAAACATAAGTCAAAGGAAAGAAGTCCATGAAAAATAACTCGAGTGAAAATCTAGCGGAAAAAATCCAAAATTTATAAATGCATGTATAGAAAAAAGCTTGAATTAAAATTATAGTCTATCAAAATAGTTTTCTAAATGTCAAACTTTATTAATGGGCAATAAAATATGAATAACTAGGTACAATATTATATATTATATTCTGAAAACTCATGTTCGGCATAATTTTGATTCTTTTTTTTATTTTTTTTTTATTTCTGTTCTGTTCGCTTTCGTAATGTCTCATCCTCATTCTTATGTAATTTTGGAGACAAGAAGCAATAACACTAGATTTGTGTTCTAAACATAGAAAGTTCATTTGAACATTTGTAACCATGTCTGTCATTGTTTTTTCATAGCAATGATGTTCTAAAACATTGTTCACAAACTATTCTTCTGCCTTACGAAACAATTTATTCAAATACAAATTACAATATAATAAATAGCCTTTTGTTTTTTTATTAATAAGTTCTACAATTGTTAATTTTAAAGTTTACAAGTATTAAATATACATAAATAATACAAGATACTCTCAAAAATACAATTATTATTTTATAGTAAAAATTGTTTTTACTTATTAAAATTTTATAAAAAAACAGTATGAATATTAGATTATAAAGCTACATAGGTATAAAAATATTTTATAGAAGACTGAAATAAATTTAAATACTATTTACTATTAGTAAATTAATATGTATTATGTACTTTCATCTACAGTAATTATTAAAAAATAAAAATAAAAAATGTGTCTTTTTAATTACATAAAACTTAGAAAAAAATACAAAATTCATCGGAAATTGTGAATAACACCAGAGTTAGTCAAGTCATAGCTTTATAAAACGTATTTAACATGTATTAAATATCCAAAAAATTAGATGAATTTAAAGCTCAATGAATGGAGAATGAAATTCAATAATAATAAAAAAAGAAAATTGACCAATTTTTATTTTTTTTTGTCCGGTCAAATCGTATTTTTGACGCGTGTGAGTTTGTGTACACATAAATATATAGTGAGGTGACGTCGGCCACCGCCTCAAATTAATTTTTCGCGACACGCGTGTACATATTTCATACTACAACACAACATAGCTGCATAGATATTGTATTCTACGACGCCGTGACGGTGATACAGTCCATGTATTTTCATTTATCATGTACAGGGTGGGGCAGTGAAACGGGCGATTTTAAGATAACTAAAAAAAACCAACAAGATTATTTTTAATAAATTTATTCATACCATCTGAAAGTATATAAAAAAGCATTTAAAAAGTGTTAATTTTGTATTTAATTTTTATGAATAATATCCACAAGATGGTGTCCATTTCGATGCAAGCATTCGTCAAGGCGTCTTTTAAAACTGGACATGATATTTCTTAACATTTCCCGAGAGATTTGTGTCACCTCTTCTTGTATTCTTTGTTTGAGATCATCAATTGTCCTCGGTGTTGTTTGATATACTTTATTTTTAATATACCCCCCACAGAAAAAAATCACAGGCTGTTAAATCAGGCGATCGGGGCGGCCAAGGAATATCCCCATTTCGAAAAATTACACGGTTCGGAAACAATTCTTTCAGAATATTCATACTCACTCTAGCTGTATGACTCGTAGTTCCATCTTGTTGAAAATATCCAGTTACTCCATATTAAGCAAGTTGTGGAATAAAAAAATTTTGCAACATCTGTGAATACCGTTCTGAATTAACGGTGACTGCCTCTCCACATTCATTCTCGAAAAAATACGGGCCTATGATCCCTAAAGAAGATAAAGCGCACCAAACCGTTACTTTGGAGGAATGTAGAGGTCTCTGATGAAGTTCACGAGGGTTTATGTCACTCCAGTACCGAAAGTTTTGTTTATTGACGAATCCGGACAGGTGAAAATGAGCCTCGTCACTCATCCATAAATTATGGACAATATCTTTATTTTCATTAATAACAGTCAAAAAACGTCTTCGACTGCCATAATCATTTTCATTAAGAGCTTGAACCACTTGAATTTTGTATGGATAATGATGAAGATCATTATGTAAGACTCTCCTAACGGTTCGGTTTGATAATCGGAGTCGTGCACTATGACGACGAGCAGACCGACGGGAGCTCCTTATAATCGCTTCTCTTATTCGTTCGATGTTTTCTGGAGTTCGAATTTTTTTTTTACTTCCACCTCTCTTTTTATTTGTTGAGCCACTCTGTTCAAAATTGTTCACCTACAATTTTATTGCGTGTGCCGACGGTACTGGGTGATTACGATTAATGCCGAAATGAGTTCGGAAAACACGCCGTGCTATCGCGTAACTACAGCCATTTAAATAAAATGCTTTTACCGCGAACGCACGTTGTTGCGCCGTCCAACGATCCATGATTACTAAATGCTTAGATATGTAGAACGTAATTTTAAAATATCAGTATGCCCGCATTGATTACAGAGATTTCCGGAGTTATTTTTAAATCGTCCGTTTCACTGCCCCACCCTGTATATATTGTTGAATTAATAAAAAATGCATTTACAACAATAACAAATTCGTTTTATAAATTTCACAAAATGAATAAATTGAAATTTAATAAAAATAATTTGTAAAATGAATACAGGTTTTATTATTATAATACAATTTGTCATTAAATTGAAAAAATATTCTGTTTAAATTGACTATTTTGATCAACAAATGGGCGTTTGTTCTACGAAGAAAAAGATAGAAAGAAACGCAAAATATTCAAATACATTTGTATTCAATTAGACAATTTTACCCAAAAACATTTATAAAAGATATTGTCAAATCAATAATGCGTTTTGTTATTTTACTGTTAAACAAATATTTTATTTCTCAAACGTTTTATTGGACGTATATTAACAAACCATATGTTATTAAATTAATCTATATTTTTGTTGAAATCACAGATATATTTGGTACAGTGTACTTACTACTCGTACACGTGATTTACAAAGGTAGGGTTTATTTGCTGATCGCGGTATATCGTAAACAACACGCTCTGTTGGTAAACTCGTATAAAATGATTTTTTTTTTTCTCAAAAACAATATTTTTTGCAAAAAAAATTTTACCCATTTATCAACAACACTGTGTACAGAAATCGACAAACGAGAACGAGTAAAAGTGAAAAAAAAAAAAAACAGTTAAAATCTTAGCAGCTGCACAACACACTATAGATAGTGTTATTATTACCACTTAAGCTATATAATATACAATTATTATTATTAACACGTTTAAAATATCTGGTAAACAAGCTAGACGACGGGAATTCTCAATATCGCATGTACTACACACGTGTTTATATAGAGGACTAAAATGTGTTTTTCTCGAAAGAAGTATGACGTCTACTACATTAGTATTATAATGTTTTCGTGCAGTTAATATAATATTATTTTATCGACATATTTTTATCGCCGAGTGGCTGGAGACCATATTCGATCGTTACACCACAATATAATAACAACACGTTAGTTGCACAATTAATAAAGATGATTTTAAAATATAACAATAAGTATTGTATCTATAGAGTTAATAATTCTGGCCAATTTTAAGATTAAAATTAAATACTACTTTAAAAAAAAAAGACTATATATACTGCAGTTTGGATTTTGGCAAAAAATAAAAGAAGATTATGCATATATACCTATAGCAAGGATGGGCCGCAGGGCATCTGGCGTCTTTTAATCCGGCCCGCACTGCTTTTCGATATTTTTATAATCGAAAAATTTACTACAATTTACCTCAAAATGTACTTAAACTTAGATGATACTAGTTCTTATCATAGGTATAAAATATATTAATAAATTTGTTTCACATAATAATAATAAGTCAACTTAATATCTGGCTCGCAATCATTTTAAGTTGCAAAAATTATCCCTCCAGTTACTTTGAATTGCTCATCCTTGGTATATAGCACTTATAGCATTGTAATTAATTAAAATTCGATTGTAAAAAACCTATTAAATATACGTATATGTAGTAGTAGACTATAAATTAAGGGATGAACCATGAACCTTGTACCACAAATTTATATTCAACATTTATAATGTCCTATACGTGTATTAAATAATTGATAAATAATAAAGGATTGAACTTTCTCGCAAATTTTTACTAATATATTATGCTTATCAACGCAGGCTAGATGGTCTAGATAATCAATTATTATATTATTAAATATTATTCTACTTTTCTTCAGTCCATACTTTTTAGAAACTATCAATACTTGTTTCATTCTTCCATGTTTCCTGCCATTTATTTTAGGTCATCGATTTCAAATAATTCCATGACACTTCAGTCTAAAATTTCATATTTTCTTTAGTTTTCATAGAAATCTCTTACCTTCTACTATCCATCCAAATCGTTTGTAGATACTAGATATACTATCTAATTTACTCATTGGTACATTAATGTCCTAATCAATCTAGTATTCGTTATCTAAGAGTCTTCTTTTACCGTTGGTTGTTTTTTCACGCATACACCAAGACAGATAATATAATCTTCTTATATTTTTTTCATAACAAACTTAATTTTAAACATTTTGTATAGGACAAAATAGCAATTATTTCTGTCAATTATCAATAAATTAAATTATTCAACTACTTATTATTATTGTGAGAATATTTGATGTAATTTTGTCCCAAGATTTTAAATTGTATCATTTGTGCAAGTTAATTGCCAAATACTCTTTTTAATTTCTCTAGAGATTACCGCTTTTTCTTCTTTGGTAATAAACCTTTTACACCTTACTCACTATAATGTGCCAGATAGGTTACTAAATCATTTTTATAATCCATAAGTGCGTGGTTTTATTTTAATGCCACTGCGTATGCACGTATGCATTTAACTGTACTTCCCTTCTCGTTTCCTTCGAATCAATATTCAGCAATACTGACAGCCAATTATTTCATTGAGTTAAACATTAATGCTATACATAGTATAGTAAGTTGTTTTGGCAATGCAAAACTTCAATTCACACACAGTATCTTCGGTATACATGCCTCAATCATTATTACCATTTTCGATTATAGATCATATCTTAATATGTAAATTAATTTTTACTATTTACATAAATATAATATAATTTTAAAACTTTTACACAAAAAAATATTGCTGTAGAGGATTAGTTCAATGACTAACTTGCGGAAGTTTACTCGATTTTGTACCCTAATTACCACGTGAAATGGCAATACTGTGTATAAAAACACTTAAAAATTATAGGAAAATAATGGATCGATGATATTTACACTAGCTAGGATACAAACAATCTGAGATACTTTTTATAGGATCGAGGAAGTACATTTTCGGAGTTATCGACTATTGTATAGTACATATATACTATGTTATCATTCAAACTATAATAAGTTAAAAATATATTACACGAGTATATAGAATATACTTACCAGTGGCGTATTAACGAGGGGGGGGGAGTCCCAGGTTCTGACCCCCCCAGAAGCAAAAAAAAAAATCATCAAATTGTACCATCATTTCAGTTATTATTTATTTTAAATTATTAATTGTTTATTTATTTATTTATTTATTTATTAAGTAATATTATGCATTTTCAGTATTTAACTATAAATTGTATTACCAATTTTTCTTTTTATTAATAGTATAACATATTATATTGAATCGTGCAGTACCTATACCGAAACAATAAATTCTGTTTTTTCGTTTTGTCTGAATTATAATGGCTAAAACCCAACCCCAACCCCCCTGATAAAAAATTTAAAATACGCCACTGATACTACTTACCATTATATACCTGGGGGCTCTAGAGAGGGGGAGAGGGTAAAGAGGCCACTTCCTCCCACCCCCGTATGAAATTAACTAAAATAAATTTTAATCTCATCGCGTATCCGTCAATATATATATATTAGAGACCTGCACGGGCCGACCCAAGAATTTTCCATAAAGCCCTGCCCGGCCCGGCCCGAAAATAACATTTCAAAATTTATCCGACTTTAAACGAACACTTTTTGTTTTAAGAAAGCCCGGCCCGGCCCGAACAAAAAAAATCTCAAAAATTTTCCATCTTGATCCAAAAAAGTTTCATTAAAACAACCCGACTTCGGTCGGGTATTTAGTGTCAAAGATTGAACCAGCTATGCTCAATTTTGTGTTAAATTCGAAAATGTACTTATATTATTGTCAGTTGGAATGTCGGATTCCATGCACGCGTCTGTAGATCGCTGTGCGATTCAAATTTTAACCGTGCTACTACCAGTGCAACTAATAATATTGCCAAGATTATTTTTTATTCATTGTAATAAAAATTAATGATAACCGTGGCGTTCACCTAGCAAGAGCACGGCAGCACTATGTTGCGCGGTCCACCGGAAATCGAGGAAGGTGCCCAACGGACAAAAAATATTCAGCTGAAATCTTGTTGACTTTGATCGTTGATTATCGATTTGGATTTCGGTTTAACAATAATAGTGGAAAAAATGATGGGAAACCCTTGATATACAATCTATCTAATATCTATTATTATATACTACATACTACAGGCACCTGCATGGCTGCGTTGCCTTAAATATATTTTATTTTGTAATAATAATATTAATGCTGGGTTGCATAAACGATCTTTAAGCATTTACAGAACCATTAGCGGTTTTAACGGCTCGGTAAAAAAACTGGGTTGCATAAACGTTCTTTAAATTTTTACAGAGCCGCTAAATATTAGTTTTACGGTCCATTAGTAGTTAATCACCCGATTTCAGCTCTGTAAATTTTATAGACAGATTAAAAAGTGGTATCATTGATCAGTTATCATTTTTATATTCTATATCATAATAAAATAAAAACACAGAATAACAACATGATATAAAATTTATACACTTTTTATGCAACAAAACAATGATTTACCGAGCCGTCAAATGTTTAACAAGCCATTAATTAATGATTTATTAAATATTTACAAAACAATTTTTGTGCAACCCAGTATAATTAATAATTATTACCAATTATATTATATTATGTTTGACATTTCTATAAAACATATTTATATTTTATAGATATTTTTCGTTTAAAATAAAGCCCGGCCCGCGGCGGCCCCGAAAATATTTCCATTTTAAAAAGCCCGATAAATATTTTCAGGTCCGGCCCGGTCAAAAGCCCGGCCCGTGCAGGTCTTTAATATATATATATATATATATATATAGGTATGTTTGTTTCGTAATCATTTTCGAGAACTAAAAAAGTTTTATTCCTTATTCTCTCCGGATTATCGATTTATGTGCCCACGGTCACGTCCGTCATATTTCGATCCGGAAATAACGATAAATACGATAATAATGTAATATCGATAACATTAAATATTGTAATAATAATAATATGTGATAATGTATATAATACGTAATAATAACGGTGTGTACCGCTACCTGTTATTCTATAAATTACCGGCTGCCGTGCGCTACAATATAATACATACTATAGCAGGTATAATCGCGCGTTGTTTTCGTCGTTGTCGTCGACGACGACGTCTCTCCCAATCCGGTCGCACGTGTCCAAACAAGGTGAAAGACCACTCCACTTTATTAGGTACCTATACGAGTCTCCGCCGTATACGCCGTACATACGTCGGTTAATAATAATAATAATAATAATAATAATAATAATAATAATAATAATAATAATTATACCCGCCGCCAGCTCGGACTGTGGGAACGCCGTGTCCCCCGACGAGCGCTCGTCGTGTACGCGCGTGTTCATTTGCATAACTCGATTACGGATGACTGGCACGACGACGGTCCTCGTGGACGGGAAATCGTGTGGTGTACGGCAGATAGCCGCGTATACGTTTTCCGACGGGGATATCGACGGCAACCGGTTCGTATGAAACGAAAAGAGTGAAACAAAAAAAAAAAAACAAATTTAAAAAACGCGAAAAAAAATCACGACCAGGCGCCTAAATAATATGTCCGGTGCAAACCCATTTATGTATTTTACACGCTTATGTAACGCATACCGATGCGTGTATGTACGGTACTCGTATAGTAATATTTCATTTGCCACTTTCGGCCTTTCGGTGTGTGATAATAGGGAGGAAAAAAAAAAAGCCTCTACTTACACTATTTACCAATTCGTATATTATTATATATATGAAAATAAAATTCCAATTGGTATTCGGTACAACAACGTACAGAAATGATCCGCTGTGAGTATAATACATTACGCTCGTCCCAATATCCAACCCTTGCAGATTTAGTACGTTTTTTTGTTCAAAACTATGGTTTTTAAGTCGAGCATTTTCTATTTTTTAAACGCGTCATTTTCAAGGAATCATATACACAAGTAATGTTTTCATCGACTTCGAGCAGCGTGACGTGTCTTTGTGTGAGTAGCATATAGGTAGGCCCAAAGTTTTAAACGATTTAACGGGTGCCCGTCGGCTGGGTGTAGCGAACGAAATATATATTGGATTCCCGAACCAAAGCCGATATTTTTGATATCAGAAATCGCGATTTTAACCGAAATTTTGTACTACAGACACCTTCATAAATAACACTGTCTATGGATCCAAGTAGATAACTAGTGGTGGTTATAAACCGAAATTAATCAAGATAAAGTATATTTGTTATCAATCATGTTACCAACTGTTTTCAATGTTAACATTTTTGGAATTTTAAAATTATTTCAAAAGCATCGTTACAGTAAAAATAATTAATATTAATTCAAATAAAAATCTTCAATATTTCTAACGGGTGTCTAGCACTTTTAAATAATTTAAACGGGTGCTCGAGCCCCCGGGCACCCGTGTACTTGGTGCCTATGGTGAGTAGTAATATGTACATAAAACATACTTAGTTTGTGTAAAATGCAGCAGCGACATATATTGCATACACCCGCATATACATTGCACATTGCACAAATCAATTTAGCGGTGGAACAAAACTTGCAAATTTCATTTATGAATGAAAAGTAACTTAAGAGGATACCTACGAATATTAAGAGGACGCAATAACACCTAGATTTATCGAACCCTAAAATAGTCTCCGTATTTTCATAAATTAACGGTGAAACTAGTTCAATTTAATTTTAAAAACAGTTTTGAGTTCCTTATGATGTCTTCTGGTTTTGTCTAGATGATTTTTTTAATAAATTACAACCGATTGTGAAAAAAAGATTTGTTTACTAATTTTGAGTCTTCATAAAAATCATTTATTTTTAATTCTATCTAGTGAAAACTTGGTTTTTTTTCTCATCTTTAATTTTGCTCGGATATATTCTTGTCTAAACTTATTTAGAAAACCACAATTACGGAAATTCGCGAGCACGTTTATTACAAAATATAATAAATTATTTAATTGGCATGCGATTACAAATATCAAATACACAACAATAAAAAATAGTACCGACACACGACTACTATTTTTAAATTAATATTAAAATATATTTATATATTTTTCAAATTTGATATTTTAATTTTACAACAAATATCATAAAAATTGCCTACACTGAACCCCTTAAAAATCAGGTGTGTTACGTCCTCTTAAGGAGTTCTGTACATTTTTAAGAAATTCTTTGAATAATAAAAATTTAACAATTAAAAATTGTTAATAAGTAGGTACATTTCAAAAGTAATCTAAATATAGTATCCTATCTGTACCACTTTTTATTATTGTGTAATCACGATATTTGTTCAAAAACTACTTGTGGCTTTCTGATCTCAATTTGATCAAAAATTATCATAAAAAAGAAATAATTACACTAAATAATAGATGAGAACTTAAGCTTAAGTCCAATATAGAGATTTTGTTCAATAAGTATATTTAAACATCAAAAATTTGTTATTAAAAAACGCAAATTTTAAAATTTTAACTAAAAAAAAAACTCTATTTTCATCCATAGTGAATATTCTAATCTATCTGTTTAAATTTTGAATCTACGATAACTAGTTGAACATAAAAAGCGAGAACGTATATTAATGCCGTTAAAACACATACCTATATAGTGTTATATAACGAAAATTTAAAAATATTTGAATACATCAACCTTATAACAAAAGATGAATATTTTTCACATATAAAATAATTATTTAAAAATTACCAATTCTTTACAATTTTAAATGCATATATTTTTTGTAAAAATTATTAAAATAGAAAAAGTGCTCTAATAGATTTATTAATGATTTCAAAACTAAAATTAAAGTATTAAAATTAACCAAATTTTATCAGGCACTAATGACGTTTTGGTGAAAAATCAAAGGAGATTTGCAAAGACTCGCTATACCGACACTTTTTAGTGATTCTCAATGGTTCTTAAAATGATTTATGAGTTAAAACCTACTGTATTAACACATATTATGAAATTGAAAGTGGACAATATTTTGGAGTGAACCTCGTTTATTAATTTACTGATTTAAATAATTATAATTGAAGTTTTTTCTATTTTATTTTATTTAAATAACGCCCAACCGGGCAGTTTAACATAGCATTTCCAAAAAATTTACATAAAAATACAAAGTTATATACAGCGGAACAAAATATATATTACTATTTAAATACTAGAATTATAATAACAAAATTTATACAGCACCCATTTTTAAAAATGGAATATTTAAAAAATTTTAAACCACAATAATTTTTTTTTTATTAGTAAATTAAAAAATCCGAAACGAGGTTCACTCAAAATATTGGTCTTCTATGGATGATTTTATAATAGATATTTTAACTCTCGAATTACTTAATGAACTTGTTTTAACAGTTTTGCGTATACGTGTATTTTTAACAAAAATGGCAATTGCACAACAATAAAAAGTGGTACTAACATGGGACAATTTTTTGTTATTTTTAAAATGTATTTAAATATTTTTAAATTATTCAATTTATATTTTGCTTAAAATTTCTTGAAAATTACCTTAATTAAAATTTTATTATTTTAATTATTTTTAGTTATAATTAAAATATTATCGTAATATTATATTGTCTTTTATTATAGTGTCTGCGATTAAGCAATTCAGGGACATTTTAAGAAAAATTAAAATAACGAATTAAAAATATTTAAGTAAATGCTTATTAATATAATATATTTAAATATGTAATCCAATGCATGGCCACGGTATGTTTAATTATAAAATAAAGCGTATTTTAAATACAATTTTTTACTGTAAAGCCACATTAAACATTTCGAGTTGAGCGAGGATTCTATTGACTTTAAATCATGTTTAAGTTTTTTTATTATTTCTCTGAAACCCACTTTTTGGGTAGAAGGCGTTGAGTAGTAGTTTTAGGATAAGGATTTTTTAGACAGCAAATTTGTTCTAGGTACTGGTACATACTCTCCAGAAGTCATTTATTTTTATTTTTCGTACAATACTTTTCTAAAGCGTAAAAAAATTACCTTTTAAAACCAGAAATGTTTATAAATTTATAACTTGTTTTAAATAAATAAAGTTTTCATATAATATTATTTGAATAATATAATAATAATAATTTATCAACCGCATTTGTTCTCAATTGAAATTTTCCATTTCTTTAAAATAATTATATTGTACCTTGATTAGGCCCCAATTGTTAAGTACGTTCCATTATTTGGGATCCTCTTTCAGCTTCTGACTCTTAAAAAGTTTAATTGGATCCAACGTAAGTTTTTTAACTCTGCGTCTCATTTATGCAAAATCTAATGCCCCGCTCACGATTATTCATCCATTGTTAATAAGTTTGGCCTATCCTCATTAGCGGATCGTAGGTAATTTGCAAGTAATACCTTTCTTCTTAAACTACATTATGGTCAAATAGACTCACCTACACACCTTTCTAAAGTAATATTTTACGTTCCTCACCAACCTTCTAGATATCGCCAGGATTTTTCGATTCATTTTTTTTTTTTAACGAACTCTAATACCTCCTCCTGACATGATTTTTTTTTTTTGTACCTATGTAATATTGTATATATATAATATATATTTTAATTGTTTTGTTTTTTATCAAAACGTTTTATCTTATAGTTTTTCTGTTCACCGTTTTTCAATTTCAATGTTTATAGTATAAATATGTTATTTTTTGGGCATCAGCATGTTTATTAATAATAAATTAATATATATTTCATGGTGACATCGTAAAATTAAAAGAAAACATTTTTAATAGTAGGTGATAGTTACATGCATATTAATAAAACACCGAGCTCCGCTCAAAATCGTTTTATAGAATGCAATGACCTAACCCGAAAAGCGAAGTGCTCCCATCCACTATACACTTTTATACTCATACACTATACACATTTACGGATCGTTGATGTGTAATCATAGTATACAACAAGGTTACGATAACGAAAATGTGTGTACAACCCTTTCGCGAAAACCGATATATCAAATGCTAAAATAAACATTGAAAAACATAATTTACCGCATATTTTAAACTCTAGATTCCAGACCATCGATGGACCATATTCAAAAGTTGTTGGAAGTCCTAAGTTTTAATTTTTTAAATTATATGGTTTTATTGTACTTTACCATACCGTTTAAATAGGAATAATGTAATGCTGAGATAAAAACTACTATAAATATATTGGTATACCTACTTGTTAGATAGTTTCAGATTCCTTTAAGATGTGAATGTAACTTTGTTGGATCATATTCAAAAGTTTTTTGATCCCTAACCTATTATTTTTTAAATTCTTTATATTTTAGTAGGGCTGGTTGTGAAGCCAGAAACTTTAGACATGAGTTACTTGTGATATATTTTCCAACAATATCTATTTGACATTTATAAACATTGTCGGGTCATTAGAATGGGGTTTTCTTTCATATGTAGTGCGATGTAGTGCACTGCAAACTTTACATTTGAATAACTTTTAAAATACTTTCCAACAACCATCCAACAATGTCCAACAAGTCCTAGTGTAGAGATTGTTGGAATGAGTTTTTTTTAAATTGTGCTGACCTTGTAGTGCCAGTTTCGCGTATACCAAAAAAAAAAAAAACCCACGTCATTGTAGGACCAAATTAAAACAATGAGCGCACTCGATGAATCATTCTGTGTACGGCGGCCCACGAGGCTTCACGGTTCTGCGTGTGACTCGGGCACGCGGACCGATCGACGGTAAATCCTTCGACCTTGACTCGTCTCGTCCGTACACATGACACCGCACGTAC
Organism: Pemphigus obesinymphae; assembly: GCA_025469235.1. Classification (NCBI taxonomy): domain Eukaryota; kingdom Metazoa; phylum Arthropoda; class Insecta; order Hemiptera; family Aphididae; genus Pemphigus; species Pemphigus obesinymphae. The sequence goes on from JAIPRL010010968.1 coordinate 14,100, forward strand.
CTTTAAGACACATTATACATATATATATATATATATATATATATATATAGCCTATATTATATACAGTTCGTTCCCAAGCAGGTCGTATTACAATATATATTATTTGTTATATATTATAATACGCAATGTCTGCTGTGGGGTGTGAGAATATCACCGTGTACGTATCCCTACATATAATCAAGGCTTGGCAAGTTAACGATATTTTTTAACTCGTTAAGTTAAGTTAATTGAAAATAATATAAGCTAAGTTAAGTTAAAAGTTACTCGTATATTTTTATTAACTTTTAAAGTTAAAAGTTAATTTTGAAAAAAA
>JAIPRL010010969.1:0-14412 GCA_025469235.1 Pemphigus obesinymphae
CTGGCTATCCCCTAGAAGAGGCCATTCGATTGGCTGATAACCGTGAGGTTTGGAAAGAGATTGTTGCCAACGTCAACTGATGGGTCACCAAACTTCCGCTCTTGGAAGACGGACTTAAGAAGAAGAAGACTTAAGGATAAGAATAAATAATGTTTATCCATTGTTTTCTTCGAATAATTTTTGGTTACACGTGTTAGGTACTTCTTTTAAATAAAAACACTCAACAAAGTCATGTAAATTTCATTTGTTCGAATTCCAGAAAAAAGTTTAATTCATCAGAAGTTCTAAAAAAAAAAAACAAGAGTTTATAAATAATTGTTAATAAATAATAGTCTTCCAAATATCTATTATAACCGATGTTTTCGAGTGTGCGGTTACAAATTAACCCGATTAACGCAATAGGCTCTGCTCATTCCTGGCATAAGACGGCCCTGTGTATGACGGCGAGTCAACTTGAGTTCAGACAAGTGCACGAGGATAGCACTCGTTTGGGTTCTAAGGGAAGTTAAACAATTTAGAAGATAGTGGATATAATTCTCTGTTCATAGACAAGTCTATTTTTTGGTTATTAATGGTTCTTGTTTATTTCATTATCTCCAGTTATACCTAATTTTGATTTTGTGTATTAAAGTGCCGTCGTTTATATTAGTGTACGTTTATGTTGAAAAAATGATACTAATTTACTCAAAATGCCTTTGTGTAAAAAGTATATACCTGAAAAATGTTTGTTGAGGTGTTATTATTTATAACGATGACACCAAATTGCCACCAGTCGTTATTTTACTAAAGACAAATAATGCTTCGTCCACACGTCTACAGGGATTCGTCCGTTGTAAATTGAGTAAAACCACTCAATCCGTAGTGAACAGAAACGGTTTTCATTTACTCGACTAAAATATTTACTAAAGATTTTAGTTGTAAATCAAATGTTTGCACGATTAAAGTTAAAATAAATTACGGCGACGTTGTCTCTCAGTAGCTCGGTCAATCACTATATTCTCCGAGTGGAAAATGTTTCGTAGGTTAACAATCTAACCTATCTATAATCAAGACGATTTAATTTTATCTATTATTATTATTATTATTATTATTCACGTTCTATACGCAAGAACTCGATTGTTTAACTTAACGCAATCTAACATATTGTACCTAATATGTTTATTATAGTATTTTTTTCCCCGTCTATTTTATATTGTGTCATTTATAAAATAAACGCTTAAAAAAAAAAAAAAAAGTCCGTAAATCGCAGTTGGAATAATGGTTGTTTTTTATTTTTAGCGTTTTTCGTAGAACGTAAATATTAATGTTTATTATTTTGTTTTCGTTTCGGCAATAACGCGCACGGTCATTTTTAATAGAAATATTATATATAGGTCGTTAAACGTTAAAAACAATATATAAATAATGCGAAAATAATAATCGCGTGCGTGATATTTTATTATTATTTTATGATACGGTCAAAAGTAATAACAATCACAGTAAGTTGGAGAACACCTATTTATATATGTATATTGTAATATATTTTTAAGGGGTCGTTGGGCGAGTCGTACACCGTGTTTTTAATGAGTTAGAAAATCGATAAAAGCAACGACTTTAATTTATCTTATTTAATTCTCCGTTAGACGTGTTTAATTCCGCTCCGGTTTTACCGTATTCCCCCAGTAACATTTTTAATGACTGCTAACTTTTTGTCATTTTATATATTAGTGTTATATCGTTTTAATACACACACGTCTGGAATTTACCGGATCATTAAGGGCACCTAAGTCTTAAAAGTTCATTTAAACATGCCGTACACTAGTCTGACGAAATTCATACTGCCGCGGCCGCAGTGTTCATTAGTCTCGTGTAAAAAATGTATTCACACTAGGTAGTCATAATATTATTATAGTCGTATGTAATTTTATGTCCCGGAGATCCGGAGATCGGGGAGATGCTCGAAAACCAGTATCTAAATTATATATAATATATAAAATACTCATGATGATGGCGGGGAAGGTAGGACTGGATATAAACGATGAAAAAACGGAGTACATTTTGATTGGTCGCTAGGGCAGAGAATATCAATGGGGACAATTTATGAATGTCGAGGGACGTGTATTTAAGAGAGTCACACATTTTAAATACTCGGGACACCTATGCTAACACAAGACAATGACTTGAAAATGGAAATTAGTACAAGAATTCAAAAAGGCGATAAGCGTTTTTTTAGTCTGGGAAAAATACTGAGCTCAAGAACTATATCAACAAACCTGAAGATACAGATGTACATGACCCTGACACGACCTATAGTAATATATATGCGTCAGAAACATGGCCGCTTAGGAAAGTAGAAGAAACAAGACTAAAAGTATTTGAAAGGAGAGTCCTACGGCAAATCTACGGCCCATACGCGTCGATACTCACACCAGAGAATGGATGAAACGACATAACTATGAACTCGGAGAACTGTTCCAAAGACCGAATATCGCAATTGAAATTAAAAAAAAGGAGGTTGACGTGGGCAGGACGTGCATGGCGGAGATTAGGGTCTATAGTTAGAACGAAAATTGAGGAGAACCCTGTCGGCAAAAGACCACTGGGAAGACCACGATTACGTTGGGAAGACCGCGTGATAGCGGACGCAGGAGAGATCCAACCAGACCAGAAGTACCACGGAGTATAGCGGCGGAAGATAGAGATGGACGGAGAGAAATCTGTTTGGCGGTATGGTCTCAATAACCGAAAACCAAAAAAAAAAAAATAATATAAAATACATTATTTTCCTCTTTGGACACAAGACACTATATAAATAAGAATTTACCCAACATTATGTCTATATTAAATATTATTCTTGTGTTCCTAGTACCTATTTGTAGTGTCATTGATTTCGAATATTATTATATCGATTCGTATAGTAAAATATAATCAACGGTAGTATCAAAAGGCCTATGCTCGTCATTCGTCATGTTTGTCTGTCCATAAATTTCGTTTCTGTAGTTACCTACTATATAATATATTATGACTTGTCATTCGATTTGTTATTCCATATAATCTATTCTTCTTCTATTGGCTTCTACTTGCTGTTTTTGCCACCCCCACTATTCCTTTCCATTTCTTCAGTCGTGCACTTAATATTATTTTTCTAAATATTTCTGGACAACGCATCTAATCACCTTTATTTTAATAGCTACCCTCGAGGTTTTTATTTTCTCTTTGTTTCCAGTTCATCACTTCTTTTATAGTGTTATCTTCACTTTTTCGCATTAAATTTATTTAGCCGTTTAAGCCATTGTATCCGTTGAACAACGCTTCCCCTTTTAGACACACACCTGTTAATCGGATAGATCAAGAGAAGCGAATTTTGGAGCAAGGACGAAATATCGTTTAGAATGTAACAGAAGTATTTGACAATATATATATATTTTGTTCCAGTCAGTATTTTAAAGCTTTATGATTAAAATATTTTTAATTAAATTCAAATTTTTTTAAAAAAATAGCTTTAATTATATATATACATTTTATTAAAAAAAAAAAAAGAAAATTTAAATTGCTATTTTGTGAATCTGATTTTTAATCAAATTTAGGTAGTAACATTTGTTATTAAGGTTCAGTCAGTTATTTTCAAAGTTAAGGAAAGTGAGAATATTTTTCTTACTTATCAATATTAGTTAGTCAAAATTAGTATCTGATATCAATTCATTTTTGCCTGCGAGATAGTAATAATGGTACAAGATAGTATTTTTATCATGCAAACCACATAAATAATATTATAATAGGTAGATATTTAATACTATATTAGCAAAAAAACCATCATAAACCTTAAAAAATAGCTATTTTTATTTGAAGTTTCTAAAAAATTTAAATTATAGTGTAAAAGTTGTTTTTAATGGATATATGAAAAAAATCTTTAAAATAAGTATTGAATAGAATAAAAGTCAATGCATTTATCATATACCTAGTCCTATTCCTCTCTAAATGTTAATTAAAAAAACAATGTGAGTAGCAAAATATAATTTATATTGTAGACTATGATTGATAACCACAATTACAATAAGAAGATGGAAATAAATTATAAAAACCTAGAGTTGACATCTCTTGAATTGTTCTTATATTTCACTAAGATTGTTTCACCTATTTCTCAACTTATACGATTATAAAATTTCAGACAGTACCCAAGTTAAAAATATCGTGTTAGTTTTAAATTATAATACTATAAACAATTATTATAGTATCTGATAATTCAAAAAAATATTTATCTATTATAGTAAAATACGAGTTATCTAATATAATTAGCGAACAAAGTATTTAGATACAAAGTGCTATTAGATAGGTACTTTTGAAGAATTGTGTAAGATATAGGATGCAAATCCTTGCCGGGTTGTCCTTGTCGACGACGAAATAAAATTATGTTTCATCATTTCGGATTCTTGTTCCAGTACCTTAAGACCTCAGTATTTACCCAACAATATGTGTCGCATATCTATACCATATGTTATACTTAATAGTATATAATTCTTATATTATAACGTTATATTTCACAACAGTGTGTTATTATCACGTAATGTAAATGCCTGTAAATGTAAATTGTTAAAACAAAAAAAACTTTAATAATCGATATATATATATCAAATATTAAAGTTTCGTTTTTAATATATATATAATTGTATATTTATATATTAATATATATATATATATATATGACGTTGTTTGTGAGTTTCGAAGCAAATGGCTATTAGTAAACTGAGGTTTCTCCCAGAGTAATATTTTCATTTAATATACTTATTTTCACAAGGTTTTAAACGACTAAACGTTGATAATAAATAACAATTTAACGCATGTAGTAGGTGAGGGAATTCAATTAAAAAAGTTAAAGAAAACAATCTATATGAATGGGATATTTAATATCCCATCAAGTTTTATAAATTGCAGAACTCAACGGTTTATATAATATAATAATATTATAAGCTTAAGAATTCGTTATTGTACCGAAGAGTATTTCTAACTATATATTATATATTATATATATATATATTATATATATTATTGTGTATATACATTGTACATATATAATATATATACGTAAGCATTCATTATACAGACGAATGTAATCTACATTATAATATTATATTTTGCTTATTGGTACAGGCCCGTTTTATAATAATACCTACTACTGAAATAAAGCAATAATTGTATTATTAGGTGGCATAGGTGTTGGATACCATAATGGATATGATAAATCTATATCTATTATTTTCAGTCTTTGAATAGCCAAATCGTCGTCGGTCTGATTCGTCAATCGTCAAAGACCATAACTCAAAAAATCCGGTAAGTATAGGGGCTGGAAGTACTTTGTTCATTAGGTAGGATAAATCATTTCTTTCGATAAAACTATTCTGAGCAAAGTTTTGATGTATATTATATACTTTATGATATGAGTATTACTGTTGGTAACAACTAAAATTAACTTTTTATAATGAAAAAATGTCAAAATTTGAAATTGCTATAAACAGCCCAAAACTAGGGGAAAAATTGTTTGCTATATGTTTGTACTTGTATAGGTTTTTGGGGAAAATTTTAAGTCTATGTACCTACTTTTTCCCCGATATTTAAACATATTTTATATATTGTCCAAAAATTTAAAAAAATTTAAATAGCTATTAAAAAATTTGTATCAATATAAACCATATTTTACTATATTTATATACAATAGAATATAGGTCGTTTATTATATACAAATAAAATTAAAAATGATAATTTTATTAAAAATACCTAAATAAATATGATCTAGTATCAAACACCTGAACGTACATCCGTTAATTCAGAAATGGAATAAAAAATCCTAACAAATTATTTTATATTTGTTAAGTACGAATTTATGCAAATAAGGAGAGGATTGCCGATTCTGAATGATTTAAGTATTTTTATATGAAAACCGTGATTAACCGTGTGAAATGTTTTCCTGAAGTCAGTAAATATAACATCAATTTAGCTTTTCTGTTCAAGACATTTAGTCAGGAATGAAGTGAACAAAACGCTACTAGAGATAGTAGACCTATCAGGCATAAAGCCATGCTGTTCTTCAATTATTATGTGACTCAAACTACGTTTGATACGAGTGTAGACAATAAATTCAAATAGTTTGGATATATAGGGGATGATAGAGATATGTATGTAATTTTTTATATCGCGCGGATCGCCGGACTTTAAAATTGGAAATATAAGACTAATTTTCTAGACACTAGGAAAAGTTCCTTTATCTAAGGATCGTCGGAATGGCAGAAAAAGAGGGTACATTATTGCATGGAGGCAAAGATATAACTTTAAAAACACCGGCCATCCACAGGACTGTCTCATTGAGATCCCTCTAAATCCATCCTCAGGATATACCAAGGATGTAACATAATTTGTAGGTCCGTAAGCCCATTATTTATGTCCCGTCTGGTCCTCCATGGGATATAATAATATAGTAGTTGGCATAAAAATTGGTAACACCGTAAAATAAGGGAATTATCTTATTCTGTGGCAACACTGCTGTACATAAGAAATATGATACCACTCATGACAAAATAGATGTGATACGCACATCTCTGTGAAGTATCCCCACTTTGTACTATTTGTTAAGTTCTCCGTCACTCATTGGTTACATATATCAAGCATACATTTCCAAGCTATCACCACAGAATTTAATGAATAGCGGAGAATCTAATATAATTTGTGAAAAAGTGGGGATGCGCATATCGGACTGAAATTCGTATTGTTACTAACATACTTATCTATTTCGTCATGATACTACCAATACTATGCTCAATTCTCTCGAAGTGATAAAAAATATAACCTAACAATTCACATCACATCTATGGTTTGAAATTTTAACCATGTTTTATCAATTTTCGTTGTGACTAGTGAGTACTACATAATTGAATTGTTTGTCACGTCTTTTTTCCTCTTCGTGACTCGTTTATGTAATGTGTATATGGATTTTGGTATTTGGCGACCGATTTATTATTTGTGTTGTACTTTTATTTATAATTATTTAAATAGCATACTTTCCTGTAGTCGTTATAGATAATTTAAGGTAAGTGATTTGTATAGATACTATAATATGGAATACTTAATAATTTACTTTTGTATATTTAAATGTATAAAAGTCAATAGCCGATTATCTGTCTGGGTCCTAAAAACGCGTTCCTACAATACCTACTACCCCCTGGCTATTAAGCAAGCAACGGGCAGATATACCATTGGGATCATTGGAGACGGTATTTTTCAGAGTATTTAAAGCAAGTAGGATATCCTCGGGAGTAAAATCAATGTTTCATTGAAGGTCGAAGAGTAAGCCATCACAATTAGTGTTGGAATGTATAGCTGAAGATGATGGTGGGGTAAAGGAGGAGGAAAAACTATAAAATAATTGATCAATTTCCAATAATAATTTAATCGATTATAGATTTGATTAAAAATATAAAAACAAAAAAATAATGAATTTTAAATTTTTAAAATACTACATGAATATTATTAAAACTCTAATATTTAATTTTGATTGAAATGATTATATAATACGATTTACGTACAATCATATTATATTCATCCAGTCATCCAGATATTACAAAACCCGCAGGCGTATATAATAATATTATGTTTGCGAGAAAAATAATGTACCTTTATATATAAGTACCTACAATAAAATAATTAAAAAAGAAAATTCCGTCAATTCGACGAAAATTAAATTAGATTGTTATAAAATAATCGATGTGTTAACTTCCTTGGTACCTTTCTTTTTACTAATTTTTAAAATACTTGATTTTCTGTGTAAATGCTTCATCTTGTTTCGCGCAAAGCGTTTAAGTGCATTTTTATAAATGTTATACGCATCGAGTATATTTTAAAACATAGGTGTATATATATATATATAAATATGTCAAAATGTATTTAAAATGCTCGAGCTTTTGAAGTCTGAAACATTTTATTTTTATATTTAATTTACTTTTACAACGTTATATACAGCGTGTATATAATTACGCTAATATAACGGTCAAGATGTAAAAATCAGTTGGAAAATGCATTTTTTTTTAGTTTTGATTCTTAAGTATCTAGGTAAAATTTTTTGACTACAGAGTAAATAAATTATGTAGTATGTTAACGATCCAAAAAGGTTATAACAGTGATATATATTTTTTAATTTTATAAAAGTCAAAAAGAGTAAAGGGAATAAATGTGGGGAAAGTGAGGAAGAGGAAGACTAAAAAAGGAATGGGGACTTTAATAGGGAATGATATGAAGTGTGGTGGTGGGAGGGGGGGTGTAAATGAAGGGGATACGAGAGATCGAGTTAAGTGGAGGACTAGGGTGGATGACTCTCCAAATAGTTTGAAGACAAGTTAAAGGAGAAGAATAAAATTACCTAATTGGTATTTAAAATAAAATTTAGATAAAATAAAGAAAAACTACTAGTAATTACTTACATCTAAAATTGTATTTAAAAATTAATATATTAATATATTAACTACAAAAATATTAAAGTATCAAAATATATTTTTTAGACGCCAACGACTATAAAATTGGATTCACTTGTGTAGTATTATGCTTATCTTATTCATAATATTTTCCTAACCAATATAATTGAATATTAATGGATATCAAAGAAAAAGATGATCGAGGATAACATTTATATTGGAAATCGTTAAGTTGGCTGAGTGTAAGAATTATCCCGATATATCAGGAAGACTAATGTCGGAAAGAGAAGAACGGAGTAGTAGAGTCTTTGCAACTCTAGGGTATAGCCTTCAGAAAACAAAAAGTTCATTTGTTAGTGGCGTCTACTCAAAATTTTTTCTACGTCGGTAGTAGGTTATTAACAAAATAATCTCATCGTTATACAAGAGTTGGCTCAATTAATCAAGGATCGTGTTGTTAATTTTTTTACGTATAACTAATTTAATTAAAAAAAAAAAATATATATATATATATATAGCGCTTATGACCTTATGATCTAGGAATCGTACATATGGTGTATACTTAACTGCATACTAATATACTATAATACAAATTATTACTTCAAAATTTTGCTTGGGTGAAGTATATATAACTTTAAAATTTCGAATAAACATCCAAATTAAATTTGACTTGATTTTATTTATTTGCAGATATAAAAAAATAAAAATAAATATGTTCTTTGAAATTAACCTTCTTCATTAAATATACTCGCCTAATTATGAAAATTTAAAACCATAAAATACGATAGCAATGATTGTATATTTAAAATATAAAGTTAGTTAATAAATAAAAATTGAAAGAACAAATTTATTTTTTATGATTGGAAATTATTTGTTAGCTGTGTATCAGCTATATAATATAAAAAACTTGAAAAAAATAATTCGAGCAATAACAAAAAAAAAGTTTTAGCCAAATTTATTATACTACAGTGGTATACATTTATTCTAACTTTTTGACTACTTATTAGGTATATTGTTTTCAGGGGTTAAAGTGAGGGGACGCAGTGGGGTTGAGTCCCCTACCTCTAACGGTGGTTAAAAAGTGTCCCCTTTAACAATTTCTCCGTAAGATACTCCGGAACACTCAAATTATAACCAAATATTAATCAGTAGAATTCAGATTTCATTTATAATTAAATTTTATAGTTTTTATTTTTTTATTTTTATCAAATATTCAAATATATTATTTTAGTTTTATCAATTAATGTATTTAATAAAAATCACGGACTAAGATAGAATCTTAAGTTGGTCCCACACGACTGGTGTATTTGGCCAACATGCACCAGTCATGTTACTATAAACTTATCTATTTTACTTTAAAATACATATCTGTACACTAAGATAATAATAACATTATAGCAGTCATTATGTATGTTATTATTAGAGTTCTCGAAATTCGGTTACCAGACATTTGATTTCTTATCAGTTGAATATATTATTATGGGAAAATGTAATAAATTCTGTAATATTATGTATTATAACTATTAATTATTACCTATATAGGTACATACTTATTTTTTTGAAATACATAATTATTGAACTAAATTACCGAGGAAACATGAACATAAACTATTAATAATGTTTTAAAATGTGAATTTTAGTTTAAATATTTGTACAATTTTCCCAGCTTGTATATTGTAATTTTGACATTATTTGCATATTTTACATTTTTGAATTTGAATAATGGATATTGAATAGGTAATTTATTATATTAATGTTTTTGTAAATGTAAAAAAGTGTCTATAAATGTCCAAAAACAAAAGTTATATAATAAGTATTATAATATATAGCTTATAATTTTTATGTTATTCATTTTTCAACCTAATTGATAATTTTTTCTTCTTCTTGTAGATTGAAGTGTTTATAGTTTAATATTGCAGACAAACTACGTGAAAATTAAAATAATTTTTAACCTTAAACATGTTTTTATCTGCGTTTCTTATTTTAGAAAAACATTATTTTTATAATCGCAATTATTATTACATGTAAAGCTGAATTCTTGTTATATTATAGTAGTGAATCAAAATCTGTATGGTTTGACAAACAATATTGTTTTATCGAATTTTTGGTTTAAAAAAACACATGATAAAACTACATAAGATGCACTTTTTAGTGTATAATATAATGTATTTAAATAATCAATTACAAATACATACTAATAAAATACGTTTATAGTATACAACATAACTATAAAACGTAAACATAGTCAATGCCATAAAATTAATTCGCCATGGAAATATAAATTGGTATAAGGACTTTAATCGCAGTCTAATTTAAACCTTATATAGCATTATGTTGTTAAAAAACAGTAAATTATAATTTCGTACGCGGTATGCATCTATAATACGTCTATACTATAAATGGAATATTATACGAGTAGGTATATACAATAATACATTATAATATGGTAAAAAACTCAAAATAGTTAGAAACTCACTATACCTCCTCAAGTTTATAATCAATTAAAATTCGTGTTTTTGTATAATAGCCAAGGCCATAAATATAAACTATTTTCAATATTATCTATTTTTATAATTATAGATTTTCCCATGCACAATACGAGTTTTATTTTTTAAATGGGTATTCTTATTTGAAAAATAACTAATTGAAAATTAAATTAATTTTAATTATATATACCTTATATAATATATACTATGTAGAGTAATTTATTTTTTATATACACAAAAAATGTCCACGTTATTTTAACGTAATCGAACTCGGAGTTACAAACTGTTGTTTATATTTAATTCAATTTTATTAAAGACATTATATATTTAGAATTATTATTAATATAAAATATCAGAGGCTTAATAATCAAAAAAAAAAAAAATTATGATTTTATTTGAAGTCTTCACTAAACGGATTTCGAAAAGATTTGTTCGTTTTGTTAAACTTATTATACATTTATTCCCTATTATATAAATTAAATATCAAAAACCTTTGAAAACTACAGTTAAAAATGGTTAGTTTTTCCAATTAAATTTTAATTTGACATTTTTATTGCAATTTTGGAATTTCAATATTTAATTTGAACTTTTAGTTGAATTATAAATTTCAATTGTCTAAAATGTTTTCTATTTAAATGTTTCAGTTTGATTTCAATTTTTTATTTTTGATATATTTTGTTCATTTGCCTAATATATAATTGTTTCAAGTTTAAACAAAATAACCTAATATCTTCATGGTTATATATTTATTATTATTAATTAATTAATTAATAATTCTTAATAAATAATATTCAAACAAAATAATTGTCTATTATTTGAATGAGTTGAACGTGAATACGTATTTAATGTTTATTTCCAAGTTCTTGGACTTTTTTTCATTTCTTATTTATACGATATTCAATTAGTCGATACAAATAAAAATACGAAAACAATATCTTCAATACTTTAAAACAACAAAAAAATGATACTGACACGAGAACACTTAATTTATTTTCTTTAAATAAACATTTTAAATTGATAGATTTTTATTTTCATAAAATTTCCTCAATATTGTTTATACAAAACACTTGAAAAACTGGGAATATGGCATCCTTTTAATAAATTACCACTTCCAATGATGTATTTATTCTTTTTTGCACACACTATTCAAAATAATAATTAAAAATTCATTTTTATTTTACATTTTAAATAACACCGAATCGGGTTATGATATTGACGATAGTACCCGTAAAAAGAGTGTTGTGAATGGATAATATCATTTATTGTGATTAGGGTGAACAATTTTATTGTCGCGCACGACATTTGTCCACACGTTTAGGAATATAATTCTAACATTTAGTGTACTCCTTCCACTAGACATTTTGGGTAGATACTTATAGAAATAAAAACATACGATTTTTAAAATAAAATACATTATTACATATAATATAATCAATACATTTATCGTTTAGTTTAGAGTATTAAAAGCTAAATGCATATGACTTTTCTATACATCCTATCACGATAGTAAACATTTGAATAATTACTATTAAAAAAAAAATCCTACATCCACCAATATATTCTTACTCAATAATAGCTGTATTTTCAGGGGGGGGGGAGGAGAGGGCGATTGAAATTCCAGGGGGCTTATGCTCTCCTGAGGTATACCTGGATTCAACACTGTACATATATATTGACCAAGAGATATCGGGAAAGTCGAGAGGGGAATGAAACCCATGCGGAATTCTCTAAATGCTTTTGTATAATATATACGTTAACTAACGATAATTCGATTTTTTTCTAATTAATTTCTCCGTTATTTTCGTTGTTGTTTTGTTTTTTAACGTACCATGTTCTTTTATTATTATTTGTGCGGTTAAATTATATCTGTTACCGGTCCAAAGTCCAAATGCATGATTTTTACTAATCGAATTCCGTGATATTCCCTCAAATTTCCTTAACCTTTTTTTTTTATTTCTAAGGATTCCGTAACAATACATATAAAACTAGGAATTTTATAGTAGTCTAGAAAATTATTTTTAAAAAAAATTCTCAAAACAGTGATTTACTCCACAACTTTTAACCAACTCTTTTCATTTTTCAATAAATTTATATAACTATATTATATACAGGTATTTAATTTGTATTATATTTTTAATTGTATACAATTTTCAGATAATTTATAGAGAATAATATTATGAACATATTTTCAATGGATTAACTTCTAAAGTTCACCAATATTGTTAGGAATATTTGTAATTTACTGAAAACGTAATAAGATTAAATTTATTATTCAATATTATTTTTGTCAAATCTTTTTATTAAAATAGGTTATCAGTAAAATATTCAAATTTTAAGTCCTGAATTGTGTGGCATGACACTATATAGTATATTATACTGAGCGTTATAATGTTATCCTGTAATATTTTTCTACCGCTATTGTTATCAAATTTCTTTATTATATATAACATATTAATTCTCACATAAATTGTACACATTTTAATAAAACTTGTTTTAATTTAAATAATTTAAAAACTATCGTATTACCTAGATGGTTCAGCACCTTCCTGCAGGATGTTGCCCCTCGTTCCAACAATCAAGCGCTCACTTAGGTGCTACTTCTGCACATGTATAAATACACTTACTGTAGTGTGCGTAGCCATAAAAAAATTGTATATAACGGGTTAATAAAAATTATCTGTATAGTACGATCGTGAAAAACCGTTTGCAAAGAGGAATGGATGCAACTTTCAGGTACATAATGCGTTTCCGGATGATGTTTAGATTTAAACGAACATTAAAACATTAGTATATTTACTGATTTAATCTAGGATTAAATTATATAGATTATTGTACATTACCAGACTTTGGAATTTTCATAATCCTTAAAAATACTTCTTCCATCATTGAAAAAAAATGTTGTGTTAACATTTTTTTTTCGAGTATCACAATATTTACCTAAAAACGCGTATTTTATAATAGCTAATGGTTTACTTCAGAAGGACACATAACAGTTAAATCAATGTTTAAGCAATAAGCGGGTTTTTTTCAATATTTAGAGTTTATGTATACTGACTAATTTATGTATTTATTTATACTAAATTTTTGCAAATATGTAAAGTATAAAAAGGCGGTCAGTAGAAGGTGGAGGCACTATTTGGTGTTGGGTAGGATAAGTGGGGTAATTTTAGTTTTTCAAAAGAGGGAGGGGGCAAAAGTTTTGAATGGCCTAAATAACTGATAAAAAACCGTTTGCTACGCTCGCAAACTTCTTCCCGCTTACGTTTTATCTCAATATAATATTAATATCTTATATAATTTTGTATTTGTTGTTATTGTCATAAATACCCCAATTTTTTCGGTGTAGGTACCCGCATCACGGTGTAAACCACGAACTAAGATAGTATGGACTGGAAACGACATAGCAGGCGGGTGGTGGTGGTGCGATTACATTTTGTTACGGTAAATTAATAAGTGGGGGAATCTAAGCGATAATCTATCAGGCGATCCTA
>JAIPRL010010970.1:0-14412 GCA_025469235.1 Pemphigus obesinymphae
TTCGTCGAACGAAAAACTGTTTTGAAAATCAGACCATGTTATCATAACGTATTACGTAGCTGATAACAATTGCTAAATGGGAAGATGGCTGCCTTTTTTTTTGTTTACATTTAGTGTCCATTCTGATCTATTCTGTGCTCTAACCTCATGGTTTGATAAACGATATCATCATTATCTAAAATATAACACACCGTGATAAACATTTGATTTTTTCCCGCAAAAAATCTATTATGATTTTTTTGTTATCAAACCACATGATATAGACGCAACCCATCACTAAGTATTAGAAAACCTGAAACCATTAGTATGAATCGTATAACAGCTTTCAATAAGAATGAAGTTTTATTTTTTTTTGAAAATCTTGAAGTATTAATTGGAAAACATTCATTTGCTGATACTGCAGTTGGTTATATTTGTGATATTTGCACCAGAAAAAGAGACAAGTTGAAATAGCTAAAAATGAATATGTATCCAACATTTTAATAATTTTAATTTAATTTGATAAAAGTTTAGTTTTTGTTTTAATAAGAAATGTTATGTTATTTCTAATGAAAAGTACCTATTTATTTTAATAAGTATAAAACTGTATACTATTTTTCAATCAAGAAGTAAAATATTTTTGTAGTCATTATTTTTAACTTAAGAAATCTGTATTCTATTGGTTATATAAAAATACTGAAAATGTGTTATTTTATATTTAAAATAAAATTTTAAAAGACTGTTATTAAGTTAAGTTAATAAAGGACTATAAAGGGATTGGTTATTTAAAATTAATGGTTTTTGTAAAAACTATTAAATGTTTTTTATTATATTTGTAAAAATATTATTATTTTTAAATGTTAAAAAACTGATAATTTTAATTAAATTTTAAATATACAGGTTTAAATATATAGGTTTTGTAAATTTATTAAGAGACTGAAAATTGTGTTTCTTACTTATGTTTTTGTTTATTATAATTCTAATTTAATTTAATTTAAACAAATATTGATAAATTAAAAAAGAATTAAACAGTTAATATAAAAATACCTATTAATAATTACAAAACATACATTTTTCTGCAGATATTATATTTAGGTTGTAGTATATCTTAATTAATGTACCTAACAAAATTAAATTAAAAAATAAAAGAATAATTTTTGTAAAAACAATTATTTTCATTTTAAATTTGACAAAAAAATGTTCAATACCTTATATATTTACATAGAGTATTAGAGTGCCCGGTATTACCCCTATGTCGGGGTAATACCGGTCATTTTGAATTTTTTTTTTAAGTGTTATAAAAAGATTAATATATATTTTATGATCTTGAAACATTGGTATTCTGTAATATATATATATTACTCTTTCATTTTTAAGTGGTAGCACTTTTTTTGGACTTTTATTTTTAGAGATATTTGGAGTTTTGCTTAGGTGACCGGTATTCCCCCATTCACCCCTACCCAGTGACAAAGGTTTTGTTATAAAAATTAAAATAACCCAACTGTATAACAAAAATAAAGGAATTCAAATATTAGAAAAAATTGAACTAATTTTATCAGGAAATAATGAAATCCAACTTCCACAAAACTTCACTCCTAGTTCTGTTGCCAATATGAAGTATGCGCCACTGACATCAGTGGATGTGGAAATATTGTTTAGTCTTTATAAACATATATAAAGACAAAAGGATAAATATATGACACCTGATCATGTGGAAGAATATATTATAGTCAACTCATATCATAAAAATCAAGTTTTATATTATATCTATATATTTAATATTTTTTTTATTAATTAAAAGATATTTGTATTTGTTTATAGTTTTTTTTTTTTTCATCATTTCTTTATTATTTTATTTTTCGTTTAATCAAAGAAATGGTTTGTAATAATTTAATATTTTTTATATGTTTTATATTTAGATTAGAACCTTGTTATGTTTTTAAAATGTGGTTATCGGTAGTACCTACTCCTTTTATTACAACGCTAAGATGCTAAGACCTTATAACTGCCAACAATTTTATTGCTACACGACATGTTTAGTGATTCGTTATTACTGTTACAGTATTACACCGTATATAATATGGTGTACACTCATACATGCATATATATATATATATATATATATAAGTTTAGACTACTACATTAATTTTGTATTTGTTTTTGTTTCCATTTAAAATATTATCTTAAATCGTGATTTTTGTACTCTCGGGATCTCTTATCAAAAATTACCTAGCTATTATCTACAAACCTTGAGAGAACCACGGTTTAAGATAAAAGTTCAGTGTATATGTGTAGTAACATGTAATGTAATGTAGGAACATTATTTTCCGATTTACAACAATTTTCAAAACATTTACAGAAGGGGGTTTTTCTTTAAAATTGTGTACAATTTAGGTACATGCATAAAAAAAAAATCGAATTAATTATCAAAATACAATTTCACTGATAAAATCGATATATTAGTTTAGTGATAAAAAGGATATTGAATATTACCCTCTGATAATTATTTGTATCATAGAATATAGTATATTATAATAACCAGAGTCCGCAGAACATATTTCATAAATAATAATATTTAAAATGTGTAAATAAATAAATCACAATAAATTACATTTTTAGTTATGTTTAATATTTTTTTTTTATAAACCTAAAATGTTTAATTATTTAAATTTAATTCATCGGTGTAGCAGACTTATAACGAAACATAAACATATTTCATTACTATACAAGACAAATAATGTAAAGAGTTGTTGCACAATAATTAATGATAAAAAAAAAGAACATAAATTTGAAGGACCCAACTTGAGAGATTTCATAGCAAAAGATTTACCTGTAGAGCAAGGTGAATTTGTGAATAATGACGATAAAATCCCATATGTGGACACAGTTGATCTGGGACAAAATAGGAAAGGTAAGAAGCTAAATGCGACTAGTTCAGTTCAGAATATTAAACATCTTTTGTTTGTGCCATAAGTTTTTATTGAAGTATACGGTTGTCAAATGAATGTTAATGACGCCGAAATTGTTTGGTCTATATTACAAAATGAAGGTTACATTAAAACCAACAGCATTTATGAAGCTGATGTAGCTTTACTTGTAACATGTGCAATTCGTGATAGTGCTGAAAATAAAATATGGACACGTATTAAACAAATACGCTCTGTTAAACGTTGGAGAGGTAAACACGATCCATTAAAAATTGGAATTTTGGGTAAAAGTTTAATTTTATTTTTTAATTTGCTCAATTATTAAATTGTATTGGACTTAGATTATTATTGATTTTTGATTTTAGGTTGTATGGCAGAGCGACTAAAGGAAAAACTGGTAAACAATACTAAAGGTGGTGTAGATCTTGTAGCTGGTCCTGATAGTTATAGAGATTTGCCTAGACTTTTAGCAAAAACTGAAGCTGGTCAAAAAGCCATAAATGTTTTATTATCTTTTGATGAAACCTATGCTGAAATAAAACCTGTCAAGTTAAATGAAGATAATGTTACTGCATTTGTGTAAATTAATATTTTTTTTAACCAACAATTCTTTACATATATATCAGATTTGATATTTAAAAAATATTTATTCATTTAATTATTCCAAATGATAGAAACCCAGAAAATGCTATCATAACATAATTATTAAAATTGTATGTATATATTATTTTTAGATCCATAATGAGAGGTTGTGATAATATGTGCACTTATTGTATAGTGCCATTTACCAGGGGTCGTGAGCGCTCTAGACCTGTAGAATCTATAGTAAATGAAATAAAATATTTGTCAGATAAAGGTTTTAAAGAAGTAACTTTGTTGGGTAATTGAAAATTATAAAATGTTTAATTTATACTTTAATTAATTAATTTTCTGTTAGGCCAAAATGTAAATAGTTATCGCGATTTAAGTACTACTTCACATTTTATGCCTTCAAATAGTACATTAGCATCTGGATTCAAAACTGTTTACAAACAGAAGAAAGGTGGTGTTCAATTTGCTGAACTGTTACATAAAGTATCTGAAGTTGATCCTGAAATACGAATAAGATTTACTTCACCACATCCAAAAGATTTTCCTGATGAAGTTGGTGCCTAATTTACCATTATATTTAGTATTCAGTATGTATGTGACTCTAATTGTTTTATTTTTATTCAGGTTTTGGATGTTATTTCAGAGAGACTTAATGTATGCAAAAATCTTCATTTACCAGCTCAATGTGGAAATACAAATGTTTTAGAAAGAATGAGAAGGGGTTATACACGTGAATCATATTTAGATTTGGCTCAACATATTAAAGATAGATTACCTGGTGTTACATATTCCAGTGATTTCATAGCAGGATTTTGTGGCGAAACTGATGAAGAGTTTGAAGACACCATTACCTTAATGGAAAATGTGAAATATCATAATGCATTTTTATTTGCCTATAGCATGAGAGAAGTATGAAAATATGTGTATGGGTGTGTGGAAAAAAAGACAAACATGATTTTCAAATATAATGTAATAGGTAGCAAATAATAAGTTTAACTTAAATTAAGTAAATATATTTATTCTACTTATATTATATTGTATATATACAAAAATGAATAATGTATACAATTGTTTTATAATGATAACAATTTGGTTTTTGGTAAAAGAAAAGTATTTTTCATTTTGTTGATTGTTATGTACATTAGACTTTAGCAATTCAGTTCATTGGTTTTTTAGTTTTATTTAATTTCAACATTATATCATTTTAAATATTAACTAATCGATCAATTATACATATTTTAGTACTAAAAAGTAAAATAAAAAATTACAAATTGTTTATTCAATAAAACAATTTTCAGTGGAGCTTCGGTATACTAATTAAAAAAACCATGACAATTTTATTTGTTATTTTATATTTCTATTTATAAAATTGTTCCGTTCAAAAGTTAATTTTGTGTTTCTAAACATATGTTTAAACACTTTTTATCTTTATTGTGTCCGTCTGTCCATAGTTACTAGTATATAGTTATTGTTATTAGAGATATTATCGAATTGGTTACCATGGGAGATAGTATTATTCGTTTTGTTTTAAACACAGGAGTATATAGTAGATTAACAAATTGTTTATAGAATTATAGTTTATTGTTTAAAAATAAATTTATAAACTGGAAATTTAGCACACTTGCAGAGAGGGCTTTCCTAACTTGTTTCTTTACACTAAGGAAACTTCTGGAAAAATTTTAAAATGAACTCTCCAAAGTAACAACTAGAACCAATTTGCTATCATAATTTGAAATTGTCTATAATATACTATTTTCACTCCAAAATTCTTACTACATTCCTGGCCGTAGTTGCTTACAGAGAAAAAAACTAAATATTGTAAAAACAATGAATTTCCTTGCTCCGCTCAAAATCTAAAATAAAAAATATTTGTGGGTTATTTTTTATTTATATCCAAATTCCAGCTTTATTAAACAATAAATACCTACCCACTAAATAGGTAGATATAAATAAATAGATTAAACTAAATTAAAAAAGAAAATAAGTTGTGGGAAAAGTCAACTGTATAGAGGATAGGGAACGCCCTATTAAAAATAACATTATCATTATAAATAATTTTATTTTTATATTTTATTGTATACAGTATAAATTAAACATAATAAGTATGAAAAGTATTATACAATTCATTATATTTAAAAATATTTTTTGTCTTTTCCACGTTATTTTTTCTTAGATCCATGTGTATGTATTATATTTATTTATTTAAATAAATTAATAATTGACGAAAATTACATATGATTAGATAACAGACTTTATTGTGATAAAAAAAACCAAATGTATAAAATTTTTCATTTATTTTTAAATAGTTAATTCATTAAAATTCAGTAAAAAACTATTAACTGTCTATGTGCAATAAAAAAAAAATATTCTAATATATTTTTGACAAAAAAGCAGCATATAGGTTTTCAATGACATGAATTTAAAGTCAGTAGATGAGTAGACAACAGTATAAATATACACACTGCCCAGAATAAGTTGGTAGAACCAGGAATAGGCAAGTGAAATCCATTTTGATAATACCAATAATCATCATTGTCTACAACTCATATATAAATAACTGATAAGAAAAATGTTAATAGTAAAACATAGAAAGTTCAATTAAAAAAAAAAAAAAAAATGAAATATTCCCAAATTATGTATAAAAATGTATCTATCTAATTATATCTAATATATAATTATATGTAATTATATAATTATATCTAATGTATAATTATATCTAAATATGTAAGATTAAATTAATACCAATTTAATCAAAAATTCATGAAATAGATTTATATCTTACCAAAATTAAATTATTAATATTAGATAAAATTTGTAATTACAATAAAGTCTGTTTACTACATATTATGATATATCTATACTAAACCACAATAACAATTTATAATTATACAACATAAAACATTAATTAAAATCTAAATCTAATATATTAATACAGTAGCTTTAAAAATATTTTTCCTAGAAAACTACAGCCTTTCGTCGTTATAAAGATGATGTACCACATGATACTAAAGTAGAAAGAGTAAAAAAAATGTTTAGTGTATTTAGAAGAAATGCAGACATTTTAAATCGTCAATTTGTGGGGACTCAACAACTTATTTTGGTTGAAGGTGTAAGTTAATTTTATTGTAATATTTATTGTTTTTTTACCATCACATTTACTAATTGCATGAGAATGATTATTTTAGTATTTAACTTCCATATCTTACCTTTACATCAAGTATCATCCTTTCATTCTCAATTACCTCCAATCATCTATTTTAGTTTTTCCACTTTCTTTCTTTTCTACCATTGCTTCATTATTATCTCTCTTCACAATATGCCCACTTTAATCTATTTTAATGATTATTAGGGTCACACTTGAACAATTTGTTATATGTTATTTTCTTATATTGTTGAAATGAAAAAAAAAAAATACATTCTTATTTAAAAAAAAAAAAAATTGTTTCAATTCTATCCAATAATTAAACAATAATATCTTAATAAAATAAAAAACTGATACATTTTTTTTTTGTGGTATATTTTTATGTTAGTCTTAAGTTGTTATTAATGGCAGCCTGAGTGATAGTGTATCTACTACCGGATAAC
The DNA here is from genome assembly GCA_025469235.1 of Pemphigus obesinymphae. Taxonomy (NCBI): domain Eukaryota; kingdom Metazoa; phylum Arthropoda; class Insecta; order Hemiptera; family Aphididae; genus Pemphigus; species Pemphigus obesinymphae. The sequence continues at coordinate 7,083 of JAIPRL010010970.1, forward strand.
CCTATAGGAGCTTATAAAAATGCTAGGAAAAAAATGTATTCAAATATTTCTATTTTTATTTTTGAAAAAAGTGTCCATTCTCATTAAGTCAACATAGTTGAATGATTTTTTTTATTGTTATTAAATAAAAGATTTATATTATTAACTATCATTTATGATTGTAATTTTCGTTTTAAGTTTTAGGTTTCTATTAGTGATGTTGACTGTCCAGATTTAAGAATATCTGGATAAACTATTTACCGGAAATCCGAGTTATCCAAATAATTTTATTATTGGATAGACACCATTAAATATTTTGAACTGAGGACTTTTAAATGATATAGAATTTTGATGGGTAATTGAAATATATATTTGGATTTCATATTTTTGTGTAAGTTTTTGATAGTTTTTTCTTGCATGTAAAAAATCTATATTTGCTATTAATAGTCCAAAATTTAAAAATTATATTTAAAAAAATTAATTACATTAATAAAATACGAAATTACATCTAGTATATTATTAGTATAAAATTCAAGACTTTAGGATCATTATTTTCAGAATTATGAAGAAATAACCATAATCGATTTTAACAAAACTGTGTTTTACCATTTTAACATAATTTTTCTTGAGTAAAAAATGTATTGGTATAATATAAAAATTACAAAATGTACTGAATAAATATAATAATAAAATAGGTTATAATATAAATTAAACGAGTTGGATGGTTAACAACATTTGGATTATCTGAATAAAATTTATTCCAATATATGCTTTTATATATCCAGATTATTTTGGAATTCAGATCTATCTGACATCACTAGTTTCCATATATAGTACTATTGCTTACGCCCATTCTATTGATTTGTTGTCATAGTTTGAACATTTGTTCAAAAACTATTTGTAGCTTTCTAATCAGTTTGATCAAAAATTATCATAAAAAAGAAATAATTACACCAAATAAAATATGAGAATTTAAACTAAGACCAAGCATAGAATTTTTGTTAGGTAAGTATATAAGGCACAAAACATCTAAAATTTGTGATTGAAAAACGTCAAATTTAGTAGTTTTAAAAATGATTTTAACTAAAAAAAACTTTGATTGTAGTAAATATTCTCTTTAAATGTTGAATCTAGGATGATAAGGAGAAAAAGTGTACTTAAAAAGCGAGAATGTGTTGAAATGCATGTATAACCTCTAATTTTGTACAGTGTTTAGAATTGAAGTATTAAAAACTGAGTTCAATCCACACTGTATAATATTGTATTCTATTTAATAATAAAATAAGTATTTAAACTATAGTAATGCTATGAGACTGGATAATTTTTCCCGTGAAGTGAGTTTTTATCAAAAAATGTTTGATACAGCACTGAGCTCCTAAATGTTTTATATTGAAATAGCAATTTTTCAAATATTCGCGTATATAATGTGTACTACTAAAATAATGATAATATAGTATAGATTTATCTTTGGGTACTATAACCAGTGCTTATTTAAATAGTTTTAGTATTATACTAATTAATAAACAGTATGCATAATATTCTGTGATACTACCTATAAGTGTTTAATAGGATTTTAACTAGTTGATAGACAGTCACTAATATAGCAGTTACTATATTTTAAATTATAATACAACTATAACTGTTATAGCAGTTATATATTCAGTAGTCATAAAATGGCATTTGTCATGGCTTTAATGTATTAGGACGATTGTATTGTCTAATAATGACTTAATTACTTGTTGAGTAAATTGTTATCAAGAATTTTAAAAATAGATTTTATGAATGTCAAATTTTGTTGTTTGTATGTCATATGTATGAATTATGTGTGATGTTCAAATTACAGACAAGTGCATAACTGCTACCGCATTCATGTTTGTCAATATGTTAAGAGAATATAAATTATAGTACTGAATACATTTTGAATTTTATAACTATTAATTAATACACATATATTATATGTTAAATTGATTATTCTCATACTTATGTAATACATATATTTTAGGAAAGTCGAAGGAGTTCGTCTGATCTTTGTGGACGAACAGATGGTAATATTAGAGTAATTATTCCAAATACTAAATTATCTATTGAAAAATCATCGTTAAAGCAAGATATTAAGCCTGGTGACTATATTTCAGTAAAGGTTAGTATTGTAATTGTAATATCAATACAATCATGCTGAAAATTTTTGTTAATAATTAACAAAAACTTTTTAGGTATAAATATTTTTAATACTTTTTATTTATTCCTTATTATTGTTGTATTAAATTAAAAATTAGGTACTTAATCTTTGTCAACAAAATTTTGAAGTATCTATTAAATATAAGCATTGAAAAAATAAAAGACAAATTTTTAATACAATTAAATTAATAATTATTGACGGCAGAACTTTCATATATTAATCATATAAAATTTAAAAAAAAAGCCTTTGAAGATTACTGTTGAAAATCTAACTATCTGATAAATCAGTATATTAGATATAATAGCATATTAGTTAGATCTGGTATGCTAAACTAAATATTAATAATTATTCTGTATATTAACAATTCAGTTATTAGTATAAAAAGAACATAAATACTCGTATAATTTAAATTATAAAATAAAATAGTAAAACAGTAGTATTAAATTTTAATTAAATTATATTGTCTAGATAACAGAATCAAATTCTCAAGTTTTAAAGGGCACACCTTTAAGACACACCAGCCTCCAGGAACATGGGAAGAAAATATCAGAATTCGTTTTAGAACAACTATGTTAGATATATTTTTTAATGTATCGTTTTATTTTGTTTTAATATATTATATAATTAGTTTATATTCAATGGATATTGATTGGAGTATAAATTATTATTTAATTGTTTTGCTCTGTTAACAGTTATATCGTATATGATAGATGAAGTATGATAACATACCCAAGTAACACTAGGAGTCCTGGTTAGATCCCTGGGAGTTCCAACCTCAAGTCCATAGGCTGACCATATCAAATCCAAATGTCTGCTCTTTAGGAGCTCCCTTGAAAGAATCCAAAACGGGAAGTTATGGAAGCTTCAAAGTTAAATCCCACAAAAGTCCATATCAGATGCTAATAAATGTTTAGAATATCTAAATTATGATTTTATTATCTGAAAACACATTACTGTACATTGCAATTGCAATATTATACAATTTTTTTTACATAAATAAGAATATAGGTACATTATACAAAACTAAAATACATACAAAATACAATACACTATAATCAAATACATATTATGTAGGTATAAAATTTAATTTTATGTACCTACACTATATAACTTGAAAATTATTTAGTGAGTCTGCGAGGCTTTGATCTGATATTTTCCATTTGACAAAATCAGTTGCTTGCTGCTATTTCAGCCTTTCTTTCACTAAAATCATGGAACCTTATACGGCCAACATCTATAATTAAAAAATTGATTAACTTAAGTTCAATACCTAATAATTTATGTTTAATTTATCACAAATAAGTTTGTACTACTGTGTATGGTTTAATGCCTTTTTTTTTTAGAAATTGTAGCCAAGGCTTTTCTTCCACTGAATGAGAGTTAGTTACAAACTTCATTAGTTAGAAGATTTTCCAAACATTTTTTAACAAATTGTTTGTCTTTTTGCCCTTTGAAGCTTTTTAATCTGTATGCCTAAAACACAAATATAGGTATTATAGGTAAAACTATTTAATTTTGTCTATTTTTAATACTTCAATATTTATTAATCAATAATTATACTTACCAACTTCTTTTTAAAATTTGAATCTTTAGACAAGTTTTGACATTTTTAAATGATTCAAAATCGTTTAAAGGAAATATATCACTTATCCTGAGATAATTATCATAGCCATCCATTATATTTCCACCATTTTGTCTGAATGCTGAGCATAGAAAAAATTTATTTTTGGTCATTTTCAAGATTTTTAAAGTTTGTTGTGTCTGAATGTTCGATTTAATTAATATTTTAAGAGCTTAGCTCCAGCCACATAAAATTATATATCTACTGTGAAATAAAAAATATAAATATTTTTGCAATTATATTATATTAATTATAACTTGGTTCAATTTACCTTTTTTTGGTGTTGTTGGATCATCAGATAAATCATTAATTGATGTATGAGGATTGTATATCGTAATAATTTTTTCAATTTCTATAAAGAAAATACAGTTTATCATTAATGAAGTAATTCAAGTAAAATTAATAGTTATACAAATAGTAATACTAATTTGTCACAAGTAACAACTAAAAATATAATTGTAATTATATTTTTAGTTTTCACTTCAACACAACATACAAATTTGATACAATAGTGTATATGGTATTCTGATATTAGCACAGAATATATTAGTAGGTGATAATATAAATATATGATAATGAATAATTTAACCGTATGTTTAACTAGAAATTCGCTAGACTAAACCGGTTTATAATATTGATGCATTTATAATGGATCTGATTAAAATCTGGTTCAAAATATTCTAAACCGATTTAGTAAGAAATTCGCTATATATATTGGTTTACCCCCACCTTTTTGGTGTTATCACGTACTATATCAATATTTTCCGTGATGAAATACATGAAAAAATCTATTTTGTCATGGTAAAACCACAGAACAGTCACAAAATAAAGGTTATTTTGTGGTAAAATAGTGAAAACACATAAAATAACAGATACAATATGATAACATTAAATGTGATAAGGAAATTAATTATGGGAAGCAAGATTAGGTGGGAATGAATCTGGATCATTATTTTTGAACCATATCGACATGATGGTCGAAAAAAAATTAACCGATTTATCTTATTTTTTAATCGATTTACTCTAATGAATTTCTCAAAATTAAACCGGTTTACTTTTAAGGGGTAATTTACACCGGTTTAGTCTATCGAATTTCTAGTAAGTAAACTACGTTTTTTTTATTCATTATTATTATTACTGCTATATTTTATAAATTCTATAAATCTATAAATTATATTGCAGTAATAGTAATAATAAAAATGAATAGTAATGAAATAAACCATCGTTGTATTATTAAACAAAGATTTAAATATTATTCAAATATAATAATATCAGCATTAATAGATGAACTGGAAATGGAATTTAAAAAAAAACGAATTTGGACAAAGAAATGGTTATAATAAAAAAAATAATTCAGTAGGACTATTAAAAGAGTTCGCAGTCGAAAATCAAATGGAGTATAAACGTTTCATGAGAATATCATCAAATCAATTTGAGTTTTTGTTACAAAAATTATATATATATATATATATATATATATTATGGTATGATATTTTTTAAATGTTCCAAGGCATATGAAAAGAAAACTGACCCGTGGCGGGCTTCGTTCCCTACAACCCCTAGTTTTATAAAAAATATAAATCATCAATTTATAAAACGATCATAACATAAATATAAATACCTATACAGATATTGTACATTTAATAGAAAACATTATAATATTATTTTTATAGGTCAATCTGAAAATAATAAAAACGTTGTACTTTTTAAAAATAATATTATAAAACATGCTTATTTAAATAAATAAAAATTAATAAATATTAGAAATAAAGAAAATAAATTGTGTTCAATTTAATTATTATAATTTTATATTTATCACTACTAAGTGTACTAATACTATCATCTGGTGGTCACACGTTGCGAGTATAGCCGCAAGTAGAGTAAAGTCGTGGAGGGGGTAAGTATACTTGCCGTTAGTAAATAGTTAATAGTAAATAGTTTCTATTCACTCGCACTCGCGGTTCTACTAATGCCGGGTTTACACGATGCGTAGTACTTGTCACTCGCACTCGCACATCGCTTGAACGTTCACATGACACTCGCACTAGGTGTTTACACAGGGACGTGTGATAGTAGATAGTAGAGTGCCTATATAGAGCACTCTACTAAGCACTAATACTAATCATCAAGCGGTCACACGTTGCGAGTGCAATCGCGAGTAGAGTAGTCGTGGAGGGGGTAGCTACTTGTCGTTAGTAAATAGAACGGCGTTCTATCATAGAATAGAAGTTCTATTCACTCGCACTCCCGGTTTTATTAATACTTGGCACTATTTTTTCTGTTTACACCCAATGTGCGAGGGCGAGTGACAAGTACTACGCATCGTGTAAACCCGGCATAATAGGCTACTATTAGCACTAGCCCGGGTAGCATTTTTAAAGTTCAGTGTCTGTTTTTAATTACCGTAATATTAAAACGGTTCATACACTGTATATTATGAACTGTGATTAACAACCGTAGTGGTTCAATTTAAGTGTTTCGGTAAAAATTTTAACCGACATTTTACAAAAATGATTTTATGGTTCATTGTCGGTTTATCCCACGAATTAAGATAATATGTATAATATATCTTAATTCGTGGTTTATCCATGACAAAATTATTTTGTCATGGGTTTATCCGACACTGAACGGTGCAGTGATTGTGTGAATACACCAAGGAAAAATGTTTGGGTACCGTCATTAATGCGCACGCGGTTAAATTTGTATTATCTGGGTTTTCCATGACCGTATGGAGAATATGGGTACATAGGTAGGTATATATATTCCTATATAATTTTTATTTGTTTTACAATAATATTATTTTATATAGGTAGATTATAAGTTAGAACTTTTATAATATGCGTAGTCGAGTTATTTTATAATATATCAAATACTATATTATTACTCAAGTAATATAAATTCATTATTATAATGTGTTTTATTTATTCAGTCGAGTAATATAATTATTATAAGCAGTGGTTGAATTGGAAAAAAAAATAAGGACAGACTCTGAGCTTAGTTAAAAATCTGCGTTCCGGGACATATCGTTAAAGAAAAAGTAAGCCGTGGGGGACTTCGTCCCCCACACCCCCTATCCAAAGTTTCTTAACCAGAAGACATTTTTAAAAACATTTTAGATTATTATATAACATGGATAGAATAGAAAAATCCAAAATTTTTTTGTTGGGGGGTTACATATTTTCAAGATAGCATAGTTTAAGCATTCCTCTTTTAAAATGATTTAACACTTTTCCTTTTAAATGAATAATCGAGAAAGTTGTAAATGTACACCGAAATGAAGTTTATCGGTGTCGCATCGATTTCGCCATCCCTTTAGGCTTTAGCCATTCACGGATAATGAAGATTATTCATTACCTATATATGATAATATGCCAATATGATTTAATAAGATCAACTATTCAACATTTGATATCATGTTTTTATCTACAACTTATTATGTGATAAGGACAAGAAACATTTATTTTCGTAATTTCACGATTTTTCCAAAAAAAAATTATAATTTTTAAAAATGTTAAATAAAAATTGAAACAAACACTGCGTCCCTTGCGTTC
>JAIPRL010010971.1:0-14408 GCA_025469235.1 Pemphigus obesinymphae
TTTAAATACAATTTTTAATTTAGTAGAAATTATATTTAAATCTTACATAGGTACTCATCATTTTATTTATTATTATACAACACTTACATATCTAAATAAATAAATAATTATAGAAAAGAGATGAAACATATAAAACAGTAAAACACTTATGAGCATATAAAATTATAAACCTAAACCACAGAATAGATGAAACCAATGTACATCATGATATAAATATTTCAATTTTAAACACAATAACGCCTTTAAGAGAATAGCCAAAATGATAACGTCGATTACGCTGATAACGCCAAATATTGTATTCATGCCAACTACGCCCAACACGACGATCACGCATTAGTGGAATCTACCCTCTGGTTATTGATGGGTTTCTGTTGTAAACGATGCACCTACCTCCAAACTACAAAATAAACGCAAAACAAGCGAAATTTTTTTTTGGCGTTTAGGGGGTTTCTGAAATAAGTGATTCAATTAGTATTAAATGACATACTAATATGAAAGCTCTCTTGCCATTTTACATTTGTTTTATAATTTACAAATCAGTTTTAAGGGGTTATGCATAAGGAATTTTTGTAACCGTGCGGATTTGTAATGTTGTTGGTGTAAATAAACTTTCTTCAGTATATTATTATGCTACCACTGTGTCACCGGAATTAAAGTTAAATAAAGTAAAATACTAAAATATATTATTTCTTTCTACGATTTAAACCGAATTCCCAACAAAATTTAGGATACTTTTAAATTTTAATATTCTGATTTTTGGATAAAAATTGGAAAATTCGAAGTGTCCCTAATTTTGTCAGTTTATTAGGACTAAATCGATAAATGAATACATCGCTTTTATAACCACCTTAAATAAGATCACAAATAGAGTAAAACTGATATCAGGTGATGAAGAAGTTTATGAAATATCTTATTCATACTTTAGGTTCTGAGCGTAGCCAGGAAACTATTGATATTACAATGAAATTTTTTTCTACGAGCAACTTTTGGGAAAAAAGAATTTTAAGGTCCGCACACACTGCAGCCGCAGTGGCGGTAACGGCTATACACACTGCTGCAGTGGCGGTGGCGGTAACGAATACAATATTTAATATTGGATGATCTTTAACCAACAATATAAATTTTTCAATATTGTCTTTTTTTGAAAAACACATCGTGATTAGAAAAATATTTTAAGGGAAAAAAATGAATTTGGAAAAAAATCAAGAATACCGGCTATCAGTGCAGAAAAACAACTATAATAACCGCTAAATTATAAATAATTGAAAATAGTAAAAATAAACATTTACTTTTTCATAGAATAGGTACCTATTTTATAACAGTTATCAATGATAGGTATGTATTTTATGCACAATTGCACAATCGACCCAAATATGTAATAATAGTATAATACGAATTAAATTAAATATTAATTTAATATTTAAATAATAAATAGGTATATAAATAATAATAAATAATAATAGGTAGCAGTGGCGTCATCTGGGGGTGGCAGGGTGGGCATTTTTCCCCCTCCTTGTTGACAATGGCCCGGTATCCGGCAATTTATGGGCCGCCGATATGATTCGTGCTTAGTACCTAAAGAATTATAGCGTATGCCGAATAGCAGTATTTGGAACGTTCGCTAAAAAAATCGAACGCGTTCATTTCTATATGTTTCTATATGTATGTATTGTGTAACTATACATTTTATACAATAACTATGGCATATTATTATGTTGACATAAAATATTCTAAAATATTGTAAAAATAAAACGACGGAATATCGCCGAGTGAAAACGTCTTGTATAGCCCCAGCCTAAAAATGTATAGGTTGATAACAAGCACGTATGCCGACTGGCCGTTTCGACATCAATATTTTATATTTTTAGAAATTGTCATCAAATATATATATATATATATAACACACACATCAATTTTACCAAATTATTCTGTAGATATAGCTACATTTAGATATAATATATTGGTATAACCTTAACTTATGGTACCTACAGGCGTAGATAACGAAATGTTCTGATTGTCCGATAACCGAGAATAATGGTCCGCTATTATAGTATTTTACAGAAAATGTCGACCACTAATAATTTTACATTTAGGGATATAAGAATTTCTAAAAATGTCGACAAGAAATGCGGGTTGCCGATATTCGGGGGGTGTGTAATCCCCCCTCCATCCCCCTTTACAATCGCTCCTGCGTGATACGTAGGTATATAGGTACGGCCGTTACATGGCGTATACTTTCTTTTCTGTTTTTACTTTTGAGATTTTTAAATGTTACGATTTACGTACCTAAAAGTTTTTTTATACTTTTTCAATAATATTTATATACGTATATTATTATCATATTATTCATATTAATTAAATAATTAAGTATTTAATTAACCAAAAAAAAACCTTTATGTACAATAATCAATAATATTATTATAACTCATATCCATGAAGTGTACCTATACCCTTGTGTATACCTACATTATACATGCATAAAAATTATACTTGAAAATTATGTAAAATTTGATATTCAACCTGTATTTAGTAACCTGTATATGTATAGTAATATATAGTAAATAATTATAGTAAATTTTAATTTTCTGGCATTATGTTAGAATTAATCTTAAGAAAGTACTGGAAAAATTTAAAAATTACCTATTTAAAGTACCAACTAGAATGAAAATTCCATGAAATAACCTCTTTGACCCAAAACCATAGAACCATTATCCAAACGTCGTAATTGGTAGTATATTCGATTTTGTTTAATTTTACTAGGAGATTAATTGAAGGATATATTCACACATTGATGCACACCGTTTCTTAGAGCGACTTTGCATTTGTGTTCCGAGTAACATTAGGCTACAGGAGTTTTTTTTACTTACCTATAAGTCACGGACCAATTTAGCAAAAAATACCCCAAAATAAGAATGATGTCCATTGCCAATAACATCTAATCATATCTACGAAGACCACAGTAATCATTCTTGTAAATAATGTTATCATACAATTTGTAATACTGCTATATATTTATTAATTAGGTTATATTTCTTATATAAAACTGTTTTTTAAAAAAGGCGAATGGGATTAATTCATATAAATTAAAAAATAAAACGCTTATTCGCTTACTTCTTCTATACAAAAAATGTTCACAGAAAAATAACACAATTGTAAATTGAATAGCTTCTTTGTTCTGCTTATAATGTAAAAATGTAGCAAAACAATTTGAAAATTGAAAGCTGTAAGTTTGAAACATGAGTTTAATGATTTACGAGCGAAGCGATAAAAATGTTTTTGATACCTAATTTTTTTTTAAAATGGCGTATACTTACGAAATATTTTACCAATAAACCACTGTTTATAAGTTGTATTGGAATTGTGTGCAATTTTTATTCAATATGTTTATTGTTTTGTATGTATACTGTTAAAACAAATTTTTAATATTACGATTAATACACTCCTTGCTTTACAGTTAACTTGATATAAAAATAAAAATAAAATTTTAATACTCAATACTTATTAAATAATTAAACGTTCTCAATATATAAAGAAAAAATAATGCTAATGTTTTATATTTACTACTAGTTTCAGTAAAACGTTATAATCAGGAACTGATTAGGTACCTACATAATAAAAAAAACAGTTTAGACTGCAGTTGTTTCGTGTTTGTTACCTGATAATAATGGCTTTTTGTTGAACTTGTATAGTAGTGTATACTTGTGACAAATATAAATACATGTAGGTATATTGTATACAATGTAATACTATCTATATAGGCGTCACCTTTTTCTTTGTACTCGTATAATTATTATATTATAATATTTACTATATAATATTTCATTACAGTTTTTTTGTTAAAATTGAGTGGACAATTTATTATTTTTGTCATATTAAAGTATTAAACTACTTATACTACTATTCTTTCACGCCAGTACGCAGGTAAGTAGTGAGAGATATCACTGTCAGCTTTAGTTAAAAGGACGCCATACCGATAATTTTTCAATTAAAAACTTGCATTAGCATTTTCATTTTCATGAACTTACAAACATATTAGAAATACAAATAAATTATAGCTAACAAAATTATCTATAGTGACTGATGGAGCCGATTTTTGAGGTATGCATTTTTACACGTTTTAAGAACTGTTAAAATATTAATTTGTAAAATTTTTATTTAACAGCTTATAAAACGTGTAAAAATGTATATATAAAAAATCAGCTCCATCGGTCACTAGAGAATTTTGTTCTTTATATTTTATTTTTTATTTCATATTTCTTCATTATTCTTAAGTTGATAAAAATGAAAATGCATAAACATGTTTTTTAACAAATATTGTGATTACATGACAATTAAAAATGGTACTGACACAAGTCTATTTTTAAATTATTTTTAAAATATAGGTATATAAATACTTTTAATTTGTTTGATTTTAGTTTTTCATCAAATTTAATAAAAAATAAAAATTGCCTATACAAAACACCTATACAAAACTACGTTCGGGGATTAAAAAAGGAATAGCTTTTTATATTTTATTTCTATTGTTATCATAGAGATACCGGTCATAAGTAATAAAAATATTAATAATACCTAATCAATATCAAGTAAAAATTATAATAATAAAGCCTTATGTTGAACATCTTTAAGACATCCATATTACCTATATCCATCTAAAGGATGTGTTATATAGGCAGACATTTTGATATTCAATCACAGAATAGATATAGTCAGAAAAGACACTCTAATAAAACGAAAATCAAGTCAACCATTTTCGCAATTATATTAGTGCATAATAGCATGTAATGTATTTATGTATAATTTATATATAGTCATACTGGTGCTAACTGAAAAAATGTTAAATAGCCAACATGGTTTTTGGCCGGTCTTATGCTACCCATTATAATTATATTTTCAGTGTCCGCGGTCTGATTCAATTAGCAAATTATAAGTTTTCAAAATAAGATATCCACAGCTTTATTTAGGATATCGACTGGAAACCTTAGGGATAACTTAGTGCTGTAAGTACCTACAGCTTATCTTCCAATAATCGTCGATTAAAAATGTAATCAAAATATGAAGACATGAAGTATAAGTATAAGAGTATTTAATATGTCGTAGTATGGATTTTTAAAACTAAAGCGTTTTGTTCAATATTTATTTTATATTTTGTGTCTTATATTACCTATTTATTTATTTTTTAGTTGTTCAAACATATAAATACGAGTAGGTGCATATTAAAAGTAACCCTCATTACGATACAATTAAAGTTCTTGTCTTCTATTATGTAGTAAGTATAAATATTATTTATTTATTTATGTACATTTTTCGTCAAACTGTAATCAAAAAGCAAATACCTAGTAGTTTGATCAAAAATGTGCAATATTGGCTACTACGATACACAAACGGATTACGGGTATCATACTTGTTAATTAGAAATTACATATATTAAAAAGTACATCGATCAATAGGTAATTATTTAATTTTCATTTTAACTAAAGTTGCTAATACAAAACCCCATAAAATTTGAATGCATCCTGAATTATACATTTTGATGATAAAAATAATTTTATCAGAATCCAGTGCAATAACGAAATAACTCTACTTTTTTTCGAAATGCATTTTTTAACATATTCTGATAGCGGGAAATGTTGTCTACATTTAAGTGTAATTACGGTATATCTCTGACTGATAGATCGGCTAATATCATACAAAAGGAAATATCTGGTTTTTGCTTCGAACGATGTCAACACTGTACTTTACACATATTTTGGGCAAGAACCAGATATCTCCGGATAATATGTCAACACTGTACTTTACACATTTACTAATCGGCATAGACATAATATAATATATAGGTATATATATATATATATACAGTTTTAAATCTCTCACCAAAAGTGTCTTATAAAAATATTTTTAGTTATGAGAGATATTATAGCTACTTTGAGGAGTGCATAAACTAAAGTATTTACTAATATTTTGGGTCAAAAACCAGATATCTCCTTAAAACATAGAATTAGCTCAATTTAATCATTATGAAAGGTTGTGATTAATTAGATGATTATAATAATTATAGGTACCTATATAATTACACATTATTAATATTTTTTGAGATTATTTAATATAAATGTTGGGAGTATTTTTGAGATATGTGAAAAAAAAAACATAGATTTTAATTTTGAGGCAAAAACCATATATCTCCAATAAATTATACTTAAAATTATTTAAGTTTATTCAAAAATAATAAGATTGTATATACTGTTATATCTAAAGCATGAAAATCTGTTTTTAAAGGGAATTAGTAAGCTATTTTTTATGTTTCCTGGATAATTTCAAAAAGTGAAGTTATCTCGTTATTACACCGGACCCTTCAATTATTATCTTATATTAGGTATATTGTATTCCTGGATTATGCTGTATATAAGTGTATACTTATATACAGCAACTTATACAATATAATATTTATAGCACCTAATAACTAAACACACTGAAAATAAAGGTACCTATCAATTGTAATGGACATTATATACGGGAGTTGTGACTGTGAGAATTGTAAAATTTACAAATAATTAGAAGTTACAATTATTACATAATACTTATACGATTTTTACAAACCTGTTTATTATTTAATATATTATAAATAATCTATATATGTACGGTGTACCTAATATGTATAAAATAATATTTGGAGAATTAATTAATGTATTAGTTCAGATGTTAATATTAAGTAGGTATAGGTACCTATATTATAATATGTAGGTTTTTCTCGAATCTCGACTAATATCATGATTTAATTTTTTTAATTATTAAAAAACACATCTTTTACATTGTAATTAAAGCCAAACAATCCGGTATATAACATAAAATAATACACTAATTACTATATAGGTGTATACAGGTATTTTAAATAAATAATATACTGGTCATGGGAGAAGTTTTAACCTGTGTTCCAGTACACTTTAGACCATTATAATTTTAAAAGTAGGTATTCAGTATTCACCGCAGTCACATGTTTTGTATAGTAAAAATGAACTCGTTTCTATTCAACATTCATTCTCAAATGAATATGCATTCATATTCATGTTCCACTAAAATTAAAATATATAAAACAGATTTCAAATAGTTTTACGGTAACAATATAATATATATAATATAGTAAATATATTTTTATTTTATTGTTTTACGTATTAAATAATGTGTAATATTGTAATATCCAACATATTATGATGTATTGATGTTTAATATCTATAGTTTTATTACATTATAAATTATTAGTATTTAGTATTATATACCTAATTGTATTCCTATTTTTTATACCTCAACGTTGTATAGTTTATACGTCTTAATAATAGGTAAAATGTTGTTAAAAATGTGTAAACACGACAACAATATCAGTGCAATATTATTTTACTCGAAAAATTATTTTCTTAAATACCTACGTGCAGTGACGCCGATGTCAGTTTAAATACCTATGACAATTTAATAATATAAAGACTAACCACCATCCACTCCCTGTTTCCCCGTAATATTAATTAGTATACAAATTAATACAGTTTTTACTTTATAAATACATATAATATAATGTAGAGACGTATTACATGTAAGTTAGTATACCTACCCAGTACCCACCCACCCCCTAAGTTACCTATGAAATTTGTCATAGGTGAACCACGAGACCGGTGCCACTGAATACGTGTGTATTTTCAAAAGAGTTCGTCAATATAATATAGCCAATTGTTAAAAATAAAACATTTATTATATTTAAATGTATTGAATGCAACTCCTAATTATTATATAAAAAATAACAGTCTTGAAAATTAAAAGTTAAAATAAAAGATATCAGAGGTTCTCAACGGGGGTGGAATGAGACATTTAGGTTTCTTCATTTTCTTTGGTTAAACAATTTTCATTTTACCTATAAAAAATTACTTCATTTCACCACTGAAGGAAGAATGGTTATGCAAAATGGTATAAGAAGGGTACACGAAGTCTAAAAGTTAAAGAACCACTAAAATATATTTTGTTAAATATCTTCTTTATATATATATATATATATATATATATGATATACGTATTAGGTTGATCCTTATTTTTTGGACTTAAAAAATTTGATGCCAGGTTTCTGGCATTTTGTTCGATGTATTAAAAAAATAATTATGGTAAAGTTTGAGTGTGATGAGTCAACCCATTCATGTGGCTCAAAGGGGTTGAAGTTTCATGAATATAGGGGTATGAATTTTCATTTTTTACTTATACTCTCTTAAATTGTATAGTTTAGTTTAAAATGTAAAAAAACTATTATTGTAGTACTAAATATTTACTAAAAATAAGTTTCTTATCAATTTTTTTGTAAAATTGATGATTTGCCGTAAAATGAAGAAAAACCGGTCGAATTTAATGTTTTTGGAAAATGGTCAGGTTTTTAGTTTTCATCCTGTAGTCTCTTAAATTTTAAAGTTACACAAACATTTTATATAAGTATTATTTAAAAATTAATATTCTCTATAAAAAATATTTTTAAATTTCTTTGTGACATTCGCCAATTTTTTTATATTATAAATTGTTTAGTTTATTCAATAATAATAATGATATTATAATAATAATCATTGTGCTAAAAAAATCTATATTCAATATTATTTTTAGGTGAAAACTAAAAACCTGACCATTTTCCAAAAACATTAAATTCGATCGGTTTTTCTTAATTTTACGGAAAACCATCAATTTTAAAAAAAATTTATAAAAACTTTTTAGTAAATATTTAGTAGATATTACAATAATAGTGCTTTACATTTTTAACATAACATTTTATTGAAATTTAAGGTCCTTAAACCTAAAATTAACCCTTTTATGACTTACATATTTCAAAATTAAAAATTAACATAAAAAGTCCAAAATTGAGAAAATATTTTCTTATTAATTTTGTAATAATATACATTTTCAGTAAAAATTTCAAATCTCTAAGATTATTATTTACGGAAGTGATGAATAATATGAAATAACCGTGTTTAATTTCAACGAAAACATGTTTTTACCAATTTGTCGTAATTGTTTAGTAGTTTTTTTTATTACGTGTTTAAAAACTATTAGAAAGATCGAAAAACGCCCTATTTAAAGTACCAACTAGATAAAATTTGCAATCAGAAATAGCGTATAAGCATATAGTGTCAAAATACTTGATATGCTTGTAGGCCCTGATGCAAAATACGAGTATATTGTAGATTCATTTAATCTTTATGAATAAAATGTTTTTTTTTTTTTTTTTAAATATTAGAATTTGTGATTCTGAGTATTACGAGGAATGTATTGATTTTACAATGATGTGTTTTATTAGGTAATTTTTGTTTTAGACAAATTCATTTTAGCTGGTAGAAGTAATTTTGCAATCCAAAAATCTCCCAATCTCTTTTTGAAAGGAATGATTTATCTTTATTTTCAAGTCATAATAATGACTAATTTTAATATAATATTTTAGTACTAAATATTAAATCATAGAATATAAATTATAAGTATATAAACTAATAATAATGTAATATTTTATTATTACAAAATAATTACAAGGTTTTATAAGAAACAACAATAATTATTCGGATGTTTTTTTTTCTTCTAAGACAAAAATAACCGGCCGTGACTTATTTATCTAGCTTTTTAAATTATTTGTATGTATAAAATATATATTAGACTGATCCTCGGTTAAAGAAGAAGAAAAATTAATTAAATATTTTGTATGTAAGTTCGCTATTTTTTTTTTAATTATTATATGAGAAAATAGTTTAAGTAAAATTTGATGATGATGATTCCTTTCCCGTGTCATAATAACAAGATTCAAATAGACAGTAATTCATATTTTAGATATAAAAACTCATCCCTCAATATTTACACATTTATTTTTCGTTAGAATTTCTACATTGTTTATCTTTTTATCGAGGGACGCATTTCATTTACCATTAACAATTTGAAAATTTGAAACATTTTGGTTTTGTGTTTTCGAGTTTGAGAACGGTTTCAAATTTATTCAAGTTTTTCGAACTAGTTTCAAACCCGTTTGGCATCTTGACTACTTGCTATTAATCATGAGATTTAGGTTAGGTTATCGCAATGTTCGTTCACAAAAATTGAACTCGTTCACGTTCTTGCGTAAAAAATGAACTCGTTTATGTTCAAATGTATTTAAAAAGAATACTTCCATATTCATGTTCTTTAATTAAATGAACGCGTTAATCTAGTCATTCGTTTTAATTATAATGAATTATTAACAAAATATATATTTTTAATATAAATTTACAAAATATTACCGTTTCATAGAAACTATCGTTGTCATTTTATGGCAGGCCCACAGAATGGGTAGGTAGGTATAGTATAATGAGTATTATCATTGATTATATATATAATCAATGGTATTATATTTAAATCTAATTAGGTTTATACTTTACAGTGAAATTTTATTATATTTTAATTTACCTAATTTGTTCGGCCTGAAAATCGTTCAAATTCATTAAAATTATGAACGTCGTTTATGTCTACGTGTTTTATTTTACAGAAACGAGTGGCTCAGGGCATTTTTTAAGGGTATTTTCTGTGTCCAATTGGACACACAGTCAACATAGACGGACACCCAGTACCTAATGCAATATTCGACTTACTGGGTATCTTAATTTCCAATAGGTATATATTGATGTATAATACTGAAATATGTAAAATACTGACAAATAATAATTTATTCAGTAATTTATGACTTTAAGTTTTGTGTATTAAAAACATTATTAGTTTTAATATCATTGAACATAAAAGTGATGATAATAAACTATATTGCCTAACTGCGGTAACTATTTATTTTATTCTGTATATGATGCAAAGAAAAGTGGTAAACACACTATCTTTACTGTTAGTATGTTAGGTACATGGCTAAAATAGCCAAAAAACTGTACTTTTTTTATTGGAATGTGACACTTTCTGTGGTAAGGTAACTTTTCAGATAAGGAGCCACTTGAAAATCTGTGTAGAACATTAAATGGCGACCATTAAAGGTGGTCGTCATGAGTGTATTGGCACACTAATAATTTGTTTGTACCTCTGCTCCTAATTGTTCGTTTCTGATTTGATTTTTTTTTTTTTGTTTGTTTGAAAGCACTTGTAAAGAGAAATTTTGTAAATTTCTATTCCAATATATGTATCCATATATGTTTTGCACAATTTTTTAAAAAAAAAATATATTTTTTTAAATTTTTAGTAGTTCTTTTTGTAATTTGATGTTTTGTGGCGTTCTCTTTAATTTGTTTTCATTCAGTTATTAAGATTTGCTCATTTCAAACACTGACTCTTCTTTGTGTTCATAGTGGTATATAAAATATATAGTTTAAATACCTCCATGACTGTACTATACGTTTGGGTAGCTGAAAAATGTTTTCAATACGAGACGTTCGCGGCAGCTGAGCCGAGGCATCCTATTTACGCTCATGCGGCGGAGTAACACGGAGTATCATATATTCTATATACAATATACATATTATCATGATTATAATAACAGTTATACAACATAATATTCAAATTAATGCTTTTATTTTAATAATTCACATATTTTTGTGATGTAGGTGAATGTACTTATTTTTATCATCCTAGAATTTTAAATATTTATATTCATTTTTTTATTAAAAACACTAAACACTGAGTAAAGACTAATGAATAACATATATTATGTATGTACCTATATAGTATATTCAGACTGAATATTATAGTGGTAATTATTTACTATAGACAGTCTTGTATTATATATCTATTATTAAACATGCACTATTCATTATATACACTTAAATCAAACTCGGGTATGAATACGCACTTGGCCATATTATACTTCAGAGGCTGTTTATACCGAACCAAGTGATTTATTTGTTTCGAGTTATTGGTATTTATCGTCGTCGTCGTCGTAGAGTGGTTTGTATTTGAATTTTGGTATTTTTGTTCCTTTTTTTAAATTATAATCGATGAACGTCGTTCCTTCCAAACATTGAACCGTAATTTATTGTAATAGTCATTGCAGTGCATTTTTTAAGCTAGCAAACTAGTGAAAATATTTTGCCGCCTAGTGGATTTTATTATTTAATGGGCGACATGCATTTTTAATTATAAATATACCAATGTCAAATAATTAAATAATGAATGATTATGGATAAATATATGAAACTGTATAGATGCAGTCATTTTGCAATGATAGACTTGTTGATGATTATCTAATCAAGTGTTATTATACCTACATCGATTTACAATCGTATTAAATTTACACAATCCTAAGAATACAATTATGTATGTAAAAGAGACGAGAATAAGTAGGTATAGGTGACATAGAAAGTATTTCTGAAAAGACTGAAATTAAAATAAAGTAAAGTTTTGTGCAATGAAGTTATTGGTATATGACAGAAAAACGTCTGTATCGTTATAAACATACAAAGATAAAAAATTTTCATTAATTAATTAAACGTTTTTTATGCAAATAATATGTTCTTGCTTATTTATAATTTAAACAAAAATTAAATATAAAACTACATTTTATTTTTGGTTACTTGATTATTTGTACGAATATTAATATTAAATTAATACTAAAAGTTGTCAATATTTTCAAAAGATGATTAAGAAAATAATATTAATTTAATTTAGTATTACGAGTATAATTATAATCTTCCTTTCCTTTGTCTATTAGGTATATTATACATTATAACTTATTAGTAATAATTATACCCTTCCCCAGTTTTTCCATCATCTATTTTATTTTTAATAACAATGAGGTACAAGCATAAAATCTTCATCTGATAAGTGTAGGTATAGTAGGATGACCATATTTTGAAAATTAAAAAATGGGATAACAATAAAAAATAGTGAATATCGTAATCATTTTCTGCCAACATTTTCATAAATCGGTTTGAAAATATAAAAAAAATGTAAACGAAAATTTTTTAACAAATTTTTATAGAAAAGTGGTAGATAACAAAAGATTCCAAAAGCGGGTCAAAAAGCGTTCCGTTTAAAACTTATAATAGGAACCCATTTATGGTCTATATTACACGTCCGCGAAGTTGGCCCCCCCACCTTCTCCTAGAAAATTCAAACCTTCACAGATATTTTGCAATTAATTTGCTAGAATTTGCTCGGCAATTTCGGAATTGAAAAATAATTGTAAAGGCTTAAAGACCCTAGGACAAAGTAGGAGGCTGGCCCCCACCCTTAAAACAATTTTTGGTGGAAATCCGTGGGTATGCAAATTCTAAAAATAACCGAGCAAATTCTAGCAAATGAATTGCAAATAAAAATATAATTTTTTTTTTTTATAGTAGATACTTGTCAAATAGGTACCTACTTAGTATCTAAATACAGTACTAGCCAATACCAATTTTCAGGTAGATATTGAGGGGGAGGGAGTGCTACACCACATAAAATGATGTTAATGGGCAAATTAAGGTCCGTACACACTGCCGCGGTGGCGGTATAACTAGACCACTCTAGATATAGTGCCTTAGTATAACTTACTGTATCCCATGTATTTCAACGATGGTCCGCACACTGCCGCGATATTTTCGAATACCGCAGCATGCACAACTTTTACCGCCACCGCACCGCGGTATTTCATTATTTTCATTATTATTTCTCGCACACATTTGTAATTCACTTCAATTTTTATACAAAATTTATTATTTACATAATAATATGTACCTATATTATTATTTATTTTAATAATATGCATAATATTAGCATATTTATTATAATATATATTTGTAAATAATTATAAACGTATACAATAATATACGAGAGTATGTATATTTATTTAGGTGCCTAACTAATATTAAATATTAAATAATAATATGGTTTGGGTTTTTATATACCTGTATACTTAGTATCAACAATCTAGATATCGTCTACAATAAACTATATAGATTTCTATGAACTCTGAACACGTACTTCAGTGAATTCAGCGGACCAAGCATCATTGTCAGCATTTATTTGATATTAAATCGATATAAATGATAATTTATCGAAAATAATTTTAGTTTGTTTTTAAGAAATATAGTTAAGTATTGAGTTACAACTTGATGTGAAATTGTAAGGTATTATCCGCTCATATATAGAAAAACCAAATAGCTCGGATCCGGACATCTCGCCGCCACAACCAATATTAATTTTTAACGTTTTAAAAATGTAAAAAAAAATATTATCGAACTTTATTATTATGTCGCCATTGAACTATTCGCCTCCACTCCATCATTTCGTTGCATTTTTTCAACCTTTTCGCCATTAGCACCCAATACTATACGCCTATACCTGACGCCATCAGAGGCTGACGCTGAACATTTTCTCGATAGAGGCTAGAGTTGATATCTTATTACTATTTACTTATTACATATAATATGAAATAATATAATATATTATATTATAGATATTACCTA